>VZTJ01000581.1:0-16453 GCA_013397795.1 Orthonyx spaldingii | reverse complement strand
AAAAAAAAAAAAAAAAAAAAAAAAAAAAAAAAGCCCCAAAAAACCCCAACCAAAACATAAGGAAAAATCTGTTTAAAAAGATGACAAGTCAAGTCTAGAAGGGAGAAAGAAGGGGAATCAACTCAGTGCAACATCTGCTTCAGGCAAAACCAGTAAAATTTAATTCATTTTCATAGAGCATCTTTCAAACAAAGCTCTCAAAACATTTTATAGTAAAAGATAAAATGACAAGATATCTTGTTACAGAAGAGGTTATTGCAACTCTCTCATAGACAACAAATGAAGCAAACTGTGTGCAACAACAGACTGGTCCAGGAGGAAAAAAAAGATGCATATTTAAAGGAGGGGAAGAGCATTATCCTTATGTGGTATAACAGAAACAAGACATGAATAATAATCATATGAATGAGGAGGAGCATAATGATGGGGACAAGGATGACGATGAGGATAAGAAAGTTTCTCCTCATATAAAAACTTGCATCTATTATATTTATGCTGTAACTAAATTTCATGGCCTTGCAGAATAGGTAAATTCATTATGCAAATGGAAAAACCTAGACTAAAAAAGTACTTTAAGAGGACTCTTCTAGGAGTCAGCTTCCTCTTCTAGGAGGCAGCTTCCTACTCACAGCAACTGAAGGACAAGAAATGAGACTGCCAGTACATACCAGGACAAGGATATAAAAGCTGTCTCTGTTACTTTTGTCATATCCTGCAATTTCCCATTTTTTGGTGGAACAGTGTATGGTACTTTTCAGCAGGTCCATGAGTGCTAGAACTCTGGTTGGAATCCTTGAATTATTTATTGGAAATACAGTTTTTGCATTGATCTGTCATCTCTGAAGATCACAAAACAAGTCAGCGTCAGGGACATGGATGTGACTCAGGAGCTGTCCCCAGTTCTGAGCTCCAGGTGCCAGGCAGATGACATCAATTCAGAGAAGAAAGGGACAAGAAAAGGGTCTGGGAAAGCCAACTCCCATCCAGTTTTGATCACACAATAGCATACAAGGACTGTTTGATTATTTGACAGTGGAGGATAGAAGTACTCGTATTCTCTGGAATGAAGGCAAGAGAAAGGAATGCTGGTTTTAGAAGACTGTATTTTCACAGAGAAGGGAAACAATAGAGAATTAAGCTATGGAAAAGAAGATGAATGCAAAGTGTTAGAGTGGAGCATGATTTTTTTTTTAATTGCTTATATGCTAAATAATTTTTGACAGAGAGTTAGACACCCAAGGTCTGTGCAAGCAGACAAGAAATTAGCACTGTGCCTATGTATTGTCTGCCTTTGGAGGAGAAGGAGAGTACAAATTCTTCATTTTTAGTCAGTTCACTTTCCCTGGCATTCAGCTTCCAAGGTTTTACTCTATTTTTTCGTCGCTCATTCATCTTGCTTTGTACCATAAATAATGCATACATGGCTTGCCATCTAGCAATTTGTTGGCATCAGAGACATTCTTGCAAGAGTGTTAACTTCCACACATAGTTGTACATTTTGAAGAATATGGATATTTTCCTGTGATTGAGAAATATGGCAGTGCTGACAGGATATTCCCAGAACAGTGTATACATGGCAGGGTGCTTGGATCACACCTGCCAAGGAAGCAGGCTCAGTGCCAGCACACTATATACACTCCCAGCTTACTGAACTAATATAAACCAGCATCCCCTTCCTGCAGTTGGCAGCCCTGGGACAGTCTGATGCACCCAGGTACAACTCAGCTGCTTGTCCATATGCCACCTGTTATGTGACAGACCTATGGCGGCAGGAGTGAGACTGAAGAGAACAGAGATGCATTGATAGCTAAATATTGCCTTCAAATATATTAATATATTAACAACACTGCCGATAAAGAGTTCTTACTTTATTAAATATGTTCTTAGTTTTTATTAAATGTGTTCTTTTGAGTATATATGCTTACTAGTTAGCATATATGATATAAAATTAGATCTGTTATTTGATCTGTTTTATGGCTGTATTTAGTATTCTTTTTATATTTAAAAAATATAAGTAAATATTGTAAAATTTCATATTTTATTACACCATAATGTTTTTGGATGCCAGAACAGATTGCAGCTATGTAGAACTCAAGATAACATATTTTCAGCTTTGTCATGTAAAGCCACTACCTTGCTTGTTAGAAATGTATCATTAATTATACATTTACATAATTATGCTTTAAAAGTAGTAAAAATATTTTAGTATTTTACTTTTTTTTCCTGTCGTTTCCACTTGTAAGAATACAATTACTTAATTTTAAAAGTTGCATTCTTTCTACAGAAGGCACATTTTAGACAGGTAGTAATTATTTTGAGCCCTTCTCTCCATAAAATAGCGATAGGTTAGTGAGGTTGGTTGCTATGTCTGTTTTATTTTTCAATTAACTCCAAGGTGACTTTAAACACCCTGTTTAAACTTTCTTGTAGGCTACAGATTAGGGTCCATAATGCCTTATGATTCCATAATATTTGTATATTCAGTAGTAATTTAACAGAAATGTCCTCTAGAAATGCCCACTACACCACGTGGTTTGTATTACTAATCTGTGGGAGCAGTAATAAAATAAACCGTAGGTCAGTGTGTATGACAGCAGGAGTAAGTATCCCTCAATATTGTCTGCAGGCCACTGACAGCAGGTATCACACAGGTAGCACTATTCCAAACCTGGGAATTACAGGATATATCATGGCTAACCCCCTCACTCCTTACAGACGGGTTGAGGAAAGAAAGCCTTGGGCAAAATACATTCAGATTCCCTAAAAGAAGTCTATGCAGAGGAAAATTTAACCTTCCAGACCCAGTTAGTATGTTTACGGGGCCTCATGATGCTCTGTGCAGTATACTCCATGGGTTGTGTATACAGGACCATTTCTGCTGTATTTTCTCATGTTCTCAGGCACTCTGTACCAAGCCTTGTGCCTCAGTTGAAGCTGAACATTCCTGTTCAAATTCCCAGGTTTCTTTCTCCTTTCCTGGTTGTAGAGGTGAGGATTTTTGAACATTTATGATTGCTTAGCCAAGAGAAAAGGAGGCTCGGGGGAGACCTTATCGCTCTTTACAACTGCCTTAAAGGAGGTTATATTCAGGTAGTGGTCAGTCTCTTCTCCCCAGTAACAAGAGACAGGACAAGAAAAAAAAACTTCAAGTTGCACCAAGGGAGGTTTAGATTGGATATTATGAGAAATTTCTTTCCTTAAAGAGTTGTCACAAACTGGAACAATTTGCCCAGGGAAGTGGTGGAGTCACCATGCCCAGAGGAATTTAAAAGATGTATAGATGTGGCACTTGGGGACATGGTTTAATGGTAGACTTGGCAGAGCTGGGTTAATGGTTGAACTCAATAATCTTAAATGTCTTTTCCAAACGAAACAATTCTGATTCTAAGCACTGGCTTCTAGGAAGGAAATTAGCTCTTAAAAGGAATCATGCACCTAAGTCATTCTTCCCCAGCTAACAGACTTTTGAAATGCCATTGATTGGATGTCCATGGCATCCATTGACAATAAGTCAAAGATGGCATGTGAAGATGTGAAAAAGGGAAGTAACTGAAAGTCTGTGCATTGCATATAAAACTTAGAGATATTTACCCATCATTTTCTGCATTTTTCCATCTGGCTGTGCATTGTCTGAAGTTTAAATTCTTATTTCAGTTCACTTCATGTTCTCTATGTATCATGTTTTCTTCCATTCCCTGCATGTTTTCTTGTGGGATTGGAATCTTATGTTACCAAGGACAGCTGGATGCCCCTGCAGAACTGTTTTATAGCGTATGTATAGAGCAGCATCTTCTGCAAGTCCCAATATTGGCAATTGCTACTCCAATGACCATCAACCTGTGTAACACCTAGCTGTCCTAAGTGCATGCTTGTCAAGTTTCACCTTTTAAAATTAAATGTAAAGACTTGTCAGCATCTTTCATTGTCCTTCCAGGAGTACAACAGTCAGGTATATAAAAGCATATTGATAATATATAAATATCAGTAATTTCAATATTAATTCTACTTTTGTCTTTGTGTTAGCACAGACCCTGCCTAACATTGACTTTAATCAGTCAGCTTGCTCTATCAGTACAAGGTGACCATTTGTGTAATGTAATGCCATGTTTAGCTTCCTTAATCACACACACCTAATTTTCCTGACATTGATTTTTACTACGATTTTATCCATAGAAGGATTTGTACAGCACATATCTCCTACATCGTTCTGCCCAAAAGATGATAACAGAAATAGCTTAACTTAATTGAAATAATAGCACACTATTTACATTAATAAAAACAAGTATCTAAATTTCAAGGAGTCTTTTGGATTTGAGGTCTGAATGCAGGATTGGCAGTCAGGCTTGTTAAATTGTAAATTCTCTCACATGGAGTGTAACACTTCCAGGAAAACCTTTCAACTATTTTGTCATGGCATTTCCCTCTGTAAATTTATTTACTGTATCTGTCTTGCAGAAGTATCAGGAGAATCAATCCTTGTAAAACTGTAGATTGGATATTACTAAAAGAGAAAGGCTTGGAATTCCAAGGGTTTTGGTATGATTGTACCGTACTCCGTGTGGATAGGATGGTGGGTTACACAAACTCCCAATGTACACAACAGAGTGAAACCATTTACAGCCACCGAAGTCCTTCATTCCTTCCCCAGAACAGAAGGGGCAGAGAAGGGCTATAAAATTACATTAAATTCATTTATTGTTGGCTTCACTTGATCTTCTGAAAAGCAAAAATGTGTTTTTCCCCCCACTTGCCTATTCTTGCCATCATTTCTAGCACCCAGACAAGATATTAAAATGGCAAATTGTGCACAGTAATTCAACTGGTGTCTGTGAAGGCAACAAAAGGTAGTCAGGTTTTTCTCAGACACCTCCCCACATGTACACCCTCTCATTTGTTGTCTTTGATGGGCAGTTTGATTTCTTCTAAGGTAAGAACACTAGGTGGGAATTACAGGTGGAGCTGTCCGAGCGCTCACATAATGAATGTGTGCCAGAGAAGGGGGAGCTGTGACGATTGCGATTGGCTTTGGTACACATTGGTCTGCAAAAGGGTCTTAAATGCTGCTGAGGAGTGGGCCAACGGGGTAAATGGTTCTCCTGAGGCTGTAGACAGTTCCTGGGTGGATCCTTCACTGGCAGGGATGCCTGCAGAATATATCCAGTCTGAAAACTGGGAACACCCACTTCTGCACGGGTAAGTAAAAGCGCTAAGAACTGGTCACATATGAAGATCAAATCCTAAATTAGCAGCTACACAGGTGTTGTTGCTTTGTCACCTTGCACCCTGCAAGGCCAAAAACTGTAAACTTGTACATTTCTAGATGAATCTGCTTATATTATAACCATTTAGACCTGCTTGTGTTATGTACTACATTGACAATATTGAGATACTGTATTTGCAATAAATCTAACATAACAGTACCAAAATTAAATTTCTGAGAAAATAGGTGAGAACATTTAGATGAGCATACATACTTACACAGTTGTCACTTAATAAGATAACAAACATTTCAAAAGCACCTGAGAAACAACGGCTTGGCAGCAACACACTTCCACATACATTAGTTTAGTTTCTGTGATGCAAAACACAGTCAGGTCACGACTACCACATGAAAATGCCCAAATCTATTGGCAGTCATACACAATTTAAAAAAAAATAAAGCAGTCCCTATCAAACCCCCAGTCATTAAATCTGTTTAGTGTTTCTAAAGTGGTGTTATATTGATTTAATGATGCTATTAGTAATATCTGCAGAGAATATATGCATATAAGTAATTACTCTTTGGGATATTCTTTCCTGGTAGAGAAAACACCTAATTCCACTAATTGCCTCTATTTCTGTTTCCGTTAACTGTATGCTGTATACATGTTAATAATGTTATTATCAGTAGGAGTGAATTTTAATTAACACTCATGTGTAGAAATTGAATTCAAACCAAACATATTCCGATAAGTTTATTTTATTAAATGAATTGCATAGTTATTTCCAGAGCTAAAACATTATTCCTAGGTATCAATTAACAAAGAGATCTTCAGCTCACCTTGAAAGAAAGTTAAAAAAACCTGTACATGAAACAGACATCTAGAGACTCTATTCCTAACTAATACCCAAAATCAGAGTGTTCCATTAAGCGCTACTATGAATACATAATAGGAATTATTACTGCATAGTCTTCCAGCTCAGAAAATATACTGTATATTTTTATAAATTCAGGAAAAGTAAGTATGAAGAACTCAAAAACCAAATCACCCCCACCCAAGGGATGTATAGCAGGGCAAGAAATTGGAATCAGATCTCATGAAAACTGGTTCAGTGCTTTAACTACAAGATATTAGAGACACAACTGATCAGTCATTGAGATTTTATAGAGACTTGAAATGTGAAACAGTTTCAGAGTGTAATTTCAGTTTCTTCCCTGCATAAAACCACAGAAATTGGAGGAGGTGGTTCATGGAATCTGGGGATTTCAAGTTACCCTGAAAATCTACATTTCCTCTTACTTGTTTTAATCCTCCTACCACTATGTTGATATCACCAATACTGATATAAAGATACAAATGTAAAATGAATTATTCCTTTGACCATGCTACAAATATAAATGTTTGACAATATACCTGAATTTTATTAACTGATTTATAGGAAGACTAGAGGTTTTGTTTAAAAGCTAGTAAAATGAATGGGAATCTTTTTTGACTGTGAGGAAATTCTGATAAGGTCCTTGATAGGCAGATCAGCCACGGCTGCGTACTTGGCTGATTTTCACAATACCTTACATGTTTTCAGAAATTTTTCAGAACTATTAATACTCTTCTTTGCAGGTTCTGAAGTAAATCATCCATGGAAATTCTAGGTACTTTTCAGAACCCAATTTAAATGCCTAAAATGAATCCTCTCCCTATTTGAATCACTAAGGATATTATACATATTTGAGACTACATTTCTTGTGATTCATTTCACAAAATAATCAAACTAGATTCAGCTCCACTATATAAAAAGGAGCTCCAAGTCTCAAGTGTGACTAATTTCTCGCTGTCTAGTACAGGTTTGCTTTTACTGGCACCTTAGTAATCCTGATCAATGCCATTTAACTTCTGGCACACACACAGCAAACACAATTAACAGCCCTGTACATTTCATTGCTCCTGCTGCACATGTGCAGACACGTGTGCACATCTGGAAAGTTCAGCCACACTGACACTCAGAAAGTTGTCATGAACAGACATATGGAGACAATATGACTCTTCTTAAGGTACCAGAGATGACAGAAAATGGCATACTGCTATTAAATACACTTAACAGCCAAGACACACGCCTTTCAGTCACTGTCAGTGTTGCAGTCATTCCAAGTGGGCAATGGCAGCTCTCACATATCATCAAGGAAATTGTCAGTAATCCCCGGAGACCATCTGTGTCATAATTGGCACTGGTAGAGGAGAAGGAGGTGTCAGGGGGAAATATATTGACACACCATCCTGAGATGGCAGTAGTGGCAGTTAACACTCCTTCAGACTTTCAGAACTGCTGTGGAAGTCATAGTATAAATATGAAGCATCAAGATGACATTTTTTACAGCTGCTTCTCATAGTATCATGACATTTAAAGTGCATGCCAAAATCTATCAAGTACATTTAAAACACAATTATCCTATAATATGCATTATATACCTAATATGAGCAGGATTAGTCTATCAACATTTTGAATTTGTAATGCAGACAATACAATATAATGCTTTCAAAAATTCTATTTCTAAGTTTATTATTCAATTAACACATATACACTCCCTAAGAAAATAAAACATTTTGAGGGGCACAAAACATTTTTACTGCACATGCAGAGTATGCAATTTAATTCTTAACAAATTGCTTCTGCCTTTAAATTATGCTATTAGTATGCTAAAAAATTCTTACATGTTGTCATCACTCTTTAAATTTCACTAAACGGTACTGGACTATACATCTGCCAAATGATTTTGCTTTCAGTCTGTTCAAGTAGAAACAGAAATGTGTTTGTCCAAATCTTAATCCTATTCTAATATTCTATAGAAAAAATTTCAGTTAATTTTATAATACTATTTCCAATTTTTCCCATGTTAAAGGTGTTTTACACTAATTGGTTGATGTTTCAGAACAATAACTGGAATCCTACTAAATGCTTAGCACATCCTTTACCTAATCATTCAGTAGTTCAGTATTGAATATGAGCATTGTTTTTAAAATAAATTTTCTGAGATATAACCTTAAAATAAAGCTCTGAGGTGGATCTGTCTCCTCAATTCCTTACATGTGCTCTTAAGCTCAGAAGTTGGTTTTTTTTAATGGAAATGGAAACTAGAAAACAGACTTTTTAAAATAATGAAAACCGAGAACAAGATAAAAAACAGCAACAAAAATCCCCCCATTTCCTTTTATGTGCTTACAGAGTGCTGTGTTTTCAATGACAAATCCTAGGCTGGCTATAAAAACTGGTTTCTCTGTCCCTGAGCCCCTTTGTGATACGCTCTCTACAACACTGCAGTTTCCATGTTAGCTGTCTCTCTCTGTCCCTCCCTCTACTTTGGTTTGGTGAGACAATTGAAACTTTTCACAGTCTTCTCTTCTCTGGCATTTCGATGGCCCCTAGAGACCGGCAGTTCTCCCATGCAGATGATCCCATCTAACTGAGCTTGTAGGGACAAGCAGCAAGGCAGCCATCCATCTGGCTGGGTGGCCATTTCTGGTTAAAGGAACACGTGCACGAAAATATTGAACAGTTACCCAGCCTGTTACATCTTTTACAAAGAAGACAGTTAAAGTCCTTACATTGTATCCTTTATGTTAACACTTTGAGAGGAAAACAGACAGGCATGTTTAATATTCCCTTCAATTGCTAATAACATAGCTGATAACTTTATACAGAAAGATTTTATTATAGATGGAGCTCATAGTGTCTTTGGAGTTATTCTTTTTTGATACTTCTTATTGGAAGTTTCCAATTGAAGCTCTTTTTAACTTTACCAAAATTGTATATTTGGATTGAAATTTTCTCCACTGGGTGTCTGTCAGGTAGATGATTTATTTAATTTTTACAAACATTTCTGCAAAAAATGATTCAGCCATTTCTGTACAAAGCTAACAGAAAAATACTCTTTCACTGATGTTAAACTATAACAAATTCAGCAGTTACTTTAGGAACATTTTAAAGCAAAATCCTGACCTTTTAGCAGAATTTGATTTTAAGCCAGAGGTGTTTCTGATAGCATCCCAGTGATAAAACTGCTTTTTCTCCATTCTGGAAACCACTGAAAAATATCCTTTCACACCAGCTTGGAAAGTTCTCAAGGTTTGACAGACACATTCCTCTCAGTTTCTACCTTCCATCTCAGAACTTTGACTTGTCTAAGCAAGTTTCACACCTGGAAAGTGACAATATGGTCCAGAACACAGTTATAAAGATCAAGGAAGACTCTTCCTGAATTTCAATGCCAGCTAATGTGGTCCATGGGATGTGAACCTGTGAACTAATTAATTGTTTGTTTTCCTAGAGCTATAGTTATTTCTTCATTGCTGCTCAAGTGACATGGAAGTGCAGGAAACATGAAAAATAAAAAAACCCACATCACAACATCTGAGTCAAGGACAAAAAACAGATGGCAAGAGACAACTGTTGAGGGGAGGAGCAGATTGGGACAAGGAACCTGAGGGAGTGCGAGAAGGTTGAAGATGGGGAAGAGTGTAATTAATAAGCAAGGAAATGGACTCTAGGAAGAAGAACATAAGGAACACAGATATTAGAGCTGTGAAAGCTACACAAGTCATAAATTGTGACCAAAATACAGGAAGAGTACAAAAGAACAAAATCAGGAAAAATGGCAGGAAGGTAATAATGGAAAAGTAGGAATTGTACTGAAAATTTGAAAGAATTATATAGGCAGGGAGGTCTCAAACGTGTAAGGATATAACTTCAATATTTGCAGTGACAGACAGATAGTAATACATCAGATATTACTAGCTAATATTCAGAGAAGCAGATAGAATGGATTAAGTCCACATTCCAAACCAAGGCCTAGAGGAGAACCAGATGCTGAAAACACACTGTTGTACACATTTAATGGAATCACACCTTTCTGGGGTATGATTTTATGCCTGCTGTCATCTATTATTGCTTGTGTTAGGAGAGTTTGTAAAGCAGATTTAAAATTTTAATACATTTTCTTTAATGTCTTTATGATTCTCTGTATGATGGGATTTCTGATTTTTGTGTGTGTGTGTGTATGCATGTGGGTTTCTTTTTCCTTTTTAAAGTTGGAAGTTATACTTTGAAATATGGGCTAAAATGACAGAATTTTTATGTCAAAACATTGAAAAGTAAGTGATAGCACAAAAGTTTCCTATCTTAATTCCATTTCCTACCCTATTTTTGCTGCAAAGTTGAATTTTGGCTTGTTTGGACACATGAGAAATTCATGTATGAGCGCATAAGAATTGGGAAGAAGCCACCAAGAACTTCTGGCTTTGACTTTCTAGTAACCACAGTTCTGTTTAGGAAATTGTCTTTCAGTTCAGCTCATAACCCTTGAAATTACCTTGAAATAGATCAATTCACTTTAGTAGCATGTGTAAGCATATTGTGGTAGCTGTGATCACAATACTAGTAAGACATCATCTGCTTTAAAACTCAATAGTTTTGAATGTTGCAGATGGTATCAAGACATTAACAAAGTAGAGTATGTTCCTTGGTATTGGTTATTGGTGCAGCTGTTAAGTTAATGAAGTCAGTATATATTCAGTTTTAATTGTAGACACATTTTATTTGAGCTTTCATAGAACAGCTGTGAAATAAGTGCTATAATTAATGTTCTGTGGGTTACACTAAAACCTGTGTATATGTATATTATTAATTATATGTTGCAAGCTTGGTTCAATTGATTCAGTTTTCTGTTGTTAAGATGAAAGTTCACCAGATAATTGCACTTTCTTCAGAAAACATTTAAAGGTTTCAAAGTCATTTTCATTTGTGCTTTCACCTGCCAAGTCACCATCAATAAAATTTATTATTAGATGAAATCAATTTATTTTATTAAGTTAATGCCATCTTTACATATCTAGATTTATCAGGTACTCAGCATATTAATACAAAAGTCAAGAAGGCTATTTCAGTCGTACTTGAAGAAATAACCTCATTTCAGCTTTCATTTGTATTATTTTCATATACAGTGCTCCAGATACCTGTTCCTAGTAAACTGTCATATAAAGGATAAAACATCAAAGTCAAATCATGAATCTAATCCTCTTGGGATGGGCATGGGGGTAAAGAAGGATGCAGGTAGGGTAACTAGGTAAACTAGGGAATGCTGATCCGTGCTATTTTAATCACAGCTACTAGAAAATCTATCCGTTTCAGACATTCCTGGTCAAATGCTTTCTTCTATGGGGTAGTGTGGTAGGGAACACAGCAAAGTAGAATTCACAGCTCTTCTGGGAGACTGACACTAACAGTATAATTTGAGATTTTCTCAGACTCAAGAAAGAGATTTACAAACTTTTTCTTCTCTCCTGACCTTTTCCTGTTTTCATTTGTAAAAAGGCTTGTTTGGTATGTTTAGTTTTTGTTTTCAGATGAGTTCACAAATTCAGTTATACACACTTCACCAAATAAAGACTTGATAATAGTGTCATTCAGGTTTCTTGGGGATAAGGTTATTCAGCTTTACTTATGCATTACATTATTTATTGTATGGTCTTGTACATTGTGCAACAATCCAAATTTCTCCTTTTTCCTTGTGTCACTCTGAAATGCTCAAGTGATTATTCCAGGAGGCACTGGAGGTCTGAAAACTACAGGAACTTTTGCTCTTCCTAGTACTTCTTTCACAGAGTCACAATTTTTCTCGAACAAAAGATAATGCCATATACTGTCAGACACATAAATTGCCAATGTCATAAGTTCTAGATTTCTGTTACTTTCCTCAACACAAAAATCACCTAGGACTGAAGGCTCATTTGAAAACAATGAAAAGCTTAATTCACTGCTGGTGTAGTTATAGCTGCACTATACTTCTAAGAAGGTTTTCAGTGACAAGGATGCTTCCCACATTAAGTTTCTCTTCTAGTGTATTTCCATTGAACTTAGGGAGGGAAGGATAGAAAAAAATGAAATATTTGTTAGTGCACACTTAGGGCCATGGGAATTTTACTCCTCATTTCCTCCATTATTCGGAAAACACAGAATAAATATTTTCTTTTGCAGCACCTTCCATCTTTGGAAGGCACAGTGGTATCCAATTATTTTACAAAGTAAGCTCTAAACCTCTGGTCTATAAGGGCAGAATTCTGTGTACTACTGTTAGATACTTAAACAAAAAAATTCTTTTTTTCTCTAAGTAGCAACATAAATCAGAGGAATCTGGAACTGTTCAACATCTATGAGAAAAAATCCGGGCATTTAAATTTAGGTATAGAAATAAGAGTTAAGAAACTAAATTTAGTATCTACTTCTGTTCTGCATTCAGCAGTCATGGACCCTGACCATTCTGTAATTCAGTGGAGGGCAGTTTTTTCATCCTTTGTGCTCATGGCTCTTTGGAGATATGGGTTAGAGAGATAGGGTGTTTTATCTTTGTTACTACTGAGTTTTCATTGCTGCTGGAATATACAGCTATAATTATGGGCTGTTTTTTCAAAATTCTGTGGTGCTCAGAGAGTGTCTCATTTCCCTTTTCTTTTTTCCTCTACTTTGAGGATTATGAATCAGCACATTCCCTAACTAGTTCCCTATCACAACAGCTCATATTACCATGGGATAGCTGCAGTGGTAAACAGATCTTTCTCCACTCGTTACTCCTTTGTGCATTTTGCTCCCATGTGCAGTAGGAACTTTGCTCCATATTTGTAGAAAGTAAAATCAGTCTCCAGAGGACACTAGATCCTTCCTGTGCATAGAAGCTGGAAGGAATGAGGAAAATTACGGTTTTCTTTTCCCAGCATATTAACTAGTAGCTGTATCACACCATCGAAAGCAATGCATTGTATTTCACAACAGGTTACCTAGGCTTGTCTCTCGTAAGGTTAGGAAAGCCAGGAGAAAATAAGAATCTGCAAATCCCTTCTCATCTTTATTCTGACTCTGGAAATACAAAACTGTACCACACTTGCACAAAGCATGCACAGAAAAGAGGAACCCTCTGATGATCAGTTCATCCTTGCTTCTGTCAGTAACCAGGAGACTGAATTTAAGAACCTGTTCCTCTGGTTTTAATTTGGACCAGTTCCTCACAAAACCAGTAACACTCAGTGGAGCATCAGTGTATTAATGGGTTTGATATAGGTTTAACATATTCACATCTGTCACTTCCCTATGTCTCTCCCACAGTCTATGTCTTCTGCAGAGAAAAGGGAGCACTCAGCCTGTCCCCTCCTGTTAATAAGTGAAGACCACAGCATTGTTATTTAGCTCTTTGATGATCATTATTTCAGTAGCAACATACTGCCTATATCTAGATATATCAAAATATATAGGACCCAGACCATTTTCTCTTCAGTCAGGCAGCAGTGGAAATTTACGCTGGTGTTCACCAAGTAACAGAATGGCCTTATCATCCTTAAGGTGCTTGACTAACTGCAGCGTATGAAACAATACATTCAGTTTACAGGTTTCTCTTACAAAATCAAAACGACCATTGTGGCATGCTATAAAGCTGTGATACAAAACATGCTTCATTCTGCTGCTTCAAAACTTTTCCAAATAGGCTAACTTTCTCCCAGTCTTTATGTTGGACCAGATGTCATCTGTTTGCACTTCTGAAAATTTAAGAGGCTCAAGTCCCCAGAGCTTATTTTTGGTTGTTTTTTTTTTTTTTTTTTTTAATTTTATGCAGCAACTTTGTATTGCTAACGTCTCCAGTTTGTTAATTATCTGCTATAACGGAAAGCTTTCATGGTAGGGTCTGAATCTTCTGCTGTTTGCCGAAGGCCTGAAGAATTATGTGTCACATTTACACATAATTCTGCTTATCCCCTTAGAAAATTTTCTTATAACTCTAATTATACAGCCATGAGGAGTCTATCCAGATGTTCTAGGGGAGGACAAAATATAGTGGTTGACACTAAAATTATACAGCTGTGTGCTAAAACAGGGCCAACATACACCTTTCAAAAACTATTTTCAAATACTGTCCTCCAGGTACCTGAAAGAACTTTTCATAAATGGGAGAGGAAGAGCAAGAGAAACTTTCATTATCTCTAAAAATACACCTTCAGTGCTGTTGCAGACACAGGGGGAGAAATTTGTGCAGCTAATTCTTTTCTTCAAAATTCACTCCCTGTCTTATATTAGTTAAGAAAGAACTGTGAAATATCGCAATAGTAATGGTACTGTTCAGATAGCTCTCCGTATGGGAAAGAAAAAGGATACATTATGCTCCGCTTAAAAGAAGAGAGACTGAGTGAAAAGAAGTGCAAAACAAATAAGAAAAGACCTCAGAAACAACTCAGACTGCAGATGTGCCTCATCTGTTTGCTTGTCTACTACAGACACTGAGAGAGATTAAGGTGTTAATTAGCAGATAGTTGAACAACTAGACCAGGTATGCAAAATGCAGCTAGGTTGACTTAAAGTCTACAGCAATAATAGTACTGTAACAAAATACTATTTTAACTGAATATAACTCACTGTCCATGCACTAAACACTGAACCTACATGTCATAAAACAGCTCACAATCTTACAGGGGTGGAGTAGAGCAGGAACTGACCTTGCAAAGGATACACACAATCAAACAAAATTTTAACCTGCTTAAAAGCTGCGTGTCACTTTCCTTTCAAAGAAAGATAAAACTGGTACTCATACAAATCCCGTTATTTCTTGATTATATTAAAGGAAAAGATACAAATACTTCATTGTAGAAATGTTGATGATGCAAAGCTAAAAAGGGAAGCAAACATTAAAAGCTGTCATTCATAAGAAAAATGTATTTTGACAAGAACTTTGAGTAAAAGTGAGCTAACAGAAAAATAGTGTGTAACCCAATGTGTATGGCATGGTTGCCTTAAAGTAGTTTTTAAAAATAGCCCTACAAATTTCACAAAGGAAGATAAAGACCATAAAGACAAGTACTTATGACTTAAAAAAAAAAATCTACATTTCTTTTAATGCCATCTCTACCTGTAAAAAAAATAACCAGTAAAAATCACCTCTCCACAAGTAATTCTTTACTATTGTCATAAATAGTTACAGTGAAAAAAAATCCAAACATTTATTAGCAAAAATGCTTCTGGCTTCAATGTTCACTTTGGAAATATTGAGAAATGAAGCCTCATAAGTTATTCATAAGATCAGAATTAATGCAGTCACTATTCCTGGCGTCTGATTAAATGCTGTCTTGTAACCTAGTAACACTGGAAATAATGACCAGATGATAATTTTCTGTGAATTGAGTCAATGGAGGGAAGCTTTGATATGTCAAGTTGCAACATTACTTGCCCAACAGAAATACGCCTGGAGACCCATCCACACAATTTTCTTCTGTGTTTGTATGGGATAGAGTACCCAGACAAAATCCATTTCTAATGATGGGTTCATTCTCTCTCTTCCACTAGGATAGTTAAGACAGTGGGAGATGGTGATGAAGGAACAGAAATCCGCAACCTTAGAATAATAAAAAAAGGAATTGAAAGTGAGGGTTTTTTCCAACTCATCCTCACTGACAGTAGTGGACAGAATTCACTGAACATGATATTGAGCTATAACTTCTCTGACAGACTTCCATATATTATACAGGACCACAAAAGTGTACAAAACTATGTCACTCATCACTGGTATCTTATCTTGCTAGAGGCTTCAATATAAGAGACAAGCAAAAGACAGAGAAAATACTCATATTAGTATTGCCAGTTTAAGACTAGAGTTGCGTAAGAACCCCCAGAAAATTCCAGATTTAATCCAGAATCCTCTTTCTTCTGAATCGAAACCTAATAAAGGCCAGTTTTTAAAAATTAGTCAGAAACTACCTGGGATAGGAAAAATAAATAAATACAAAGAAAAGTCAGTAAAGAAAAATGCACACACATGCATATACATATTTGTACACCACAGAGGTTCAGAAAGCGTAAACCATTGCAATGGAATCACTGAAGCAGAGAAAAATCTCAGAGAATAGGATAATAATTACTCGGTTAATGCACAAGTTAAAAAAGGAGACCTATCTACTTGTGAAAGGCAAAGGGTGGAAAAGGCAAGGAAAGAAAAGCATAGAAGGCCAGAAAAGTATTAAATGTTATAGCAGAAGTTACCACTGCCACAGGGGAAAAAAAAATAAAACAACGGAAAAAAGGAAAAGAAGGATTAGAATCCAGCCTGGATCCTGAAGACAGCCATTAGGGAGAGGCAAAGAGTGGGAACCCACTAGATGTACGGATGGATGCGGAGCGGCCGAGGAACCCCCGTCAGGAGGCTGCCGTGGCGGAGCGGCGCCGGCAGCCC
>VZTJ01000580.1:819863-933840 GCA_013397795.1 Orthonyx spaldingii | reverse complement strand
AAATATTCTACCTGGATCTTGAGTAATAACACACAGAAAAACTAAGGGCAATGAAGACCTCCCCAAATAAATTGAAGTGCTTATATTAACTACAAATAACTCAATATTTTATCAGAATATGGATGATCTTGGGTTTAGGTCATTGCGTTAGAGTGGAGAGTACCTGAATTGTCTTTGTTCCTTTTCCACAGAGTTTCTGCTCAAAGCCCCATCCAGCCTTGCCTTGAACACCTCCGGGACTGGGGCATCCACAGCTTCTCTGGGCAACCTCACCAGATTTTATTTTGTATCAAAGTGTATAAATAGTTCCAGGACACCGTGAACTTTTTCTCCTGGGACATCCATCATTTGTTGTTGTGGTCTTTATGGAGGTATTCCTGGAACAAATGCTTTTGCTTTATTGTGGCTACAGCTGACACTTCCTTTCCTTCTTTAGCTCCCCTCAGCCAGTCTGCTGGGAACTTCTCAAGATAAAATTAGAAGTGGTGCCAGGCTTCACCCAGCTGATGGCTGGAAACCCTATGCTAGAAGGGTTATGTCCCTTGTGAAGGCTTTTAGGGATCCCTTGCATCCCTTGCCTGTCCAGGTCTGTGGTCTTCAGCAGTAAAAAGAGATAGACCTGTGGGAGAGGGTTCTCAGGGGGCCACAAAGATGCTCAGAGGGCTGGAGCTCCTCTGCTGTGCAAACAGGCTGAGACAGCTGAGGTTGTTCAACCTGGAGAACTGAAGGCTCTGGGGACACCTCATTGTGGCCTTCCAGTACCTGAAAGGGGCTTAGAAAAAGGAGGGAAAGGGACTTTTTATACAAACAGACAGTGACAGACAAGGGGTAATGGCTTTAAAGCAAAAAGGGCAGGTTTAGGATGGATGTTAGGCAGAAATTCTTCACTGTGGCAATGGTGAGACCCTGGCAGAGGTTCTCTGCAGAGGTTGTGGTTATCCCATCTCTAGAAGTGTTCAAGGCCAGATTGGACAGGGCTCTGAGCAGCCTGCTCAGATGAGTGGCAGAGAGGTTGGAACTGGGTGAGCTTTAAGGCCCCTTCCAACCCAAGCCATTCTACGATTCCATGACCTGCAAGCTCACACCCGTGTCTGGCCACTTCCTTGCAACTGGGTATCAAAGGAGAAAAAAATGTCTTTCATTACCCATGCCCACAGGTGAGTTAAAGCAGACTCTGCACCCCTTGTCTACCCTGTGGGTGTTGCCTCTGCTGGAGGATGGGCATGGAGGAGGGAAATGGGCAGCTCTGGCTCTGCTGCTCCTGCATCTGCCCATCACGTGGCCCCAAGTAGCAGGTGCACATCCCCTGCACTGCCAGGGCACCTCATTATGCTGACATCCCCCGAGGCACACAGCCTCCATAGTGCTACCCAGGCTGGAGAGATGCCTAATAAACTCATTCCTGACCAGAATGCTAATGGCCCTGTGCCCTCAAAATGTTCTGTGCCCACTGCACATGTTTCGGTCAAGGTGATTACTGTGGTTACTGGGGAGAGGGTTTGGTTTTTTCCCCTTCCAGAGAGTATTTTTTTAATGCATAAATGGGATTCTCAGAATATCTGACTTGGGATGTTTTCGACCAAGTTGTAATTCTGGGTGTCAAGGAAGTGTATAATATCTGAGGGGATGTTGGAATTAGTCTGTATTAGACAGGCTCCTGAACACCGTCTTAGCACCAGTGCTGGACTTCCAGGCAACGATGTAATGTCAGTTCTGAGCCTCCACCTTCTGAGCCTCCACATTCAATATGTGCCTGAACTAAATTTGCAAACCAAACTGAGAAATTTAATAAAACCTCAGTGCTGGAGTTTTAACTTCACAACCACATGAATGGGGGAATATGAGTTGTTGTCTTGACTTCTGCATTGTCAGACTTGGTGTTGACAGTATTGCAGGATTTAATTTTTTCATTGTTTGTTCTGCTGAGAGCAAATCAATATGGAAGTTTTTTGAGATGAGAATCTCACTTAGTAATGTTAGTAGTTGATTACCTTTTGGGGTTAAAAAGACAGAAATATTCCTTTATCAAATAATGCAATCATTGCTTGACAATATCTAAATTATTTATTGTGGCTTTTCATATGGTTTGCATCCATCATTAGCTGAGGTGGAGATTCTCCGTTGAATTCCCATTAGACTTGCACCTGTATCTAGCTTTCTTTTTTTAACCAAATATAGCCTTTGTGGAATTGTAGTGGGTAAATGGTGAAATTTTAATGCAAGTGAGGCTTCACTCAGCAGCAAACAAATATGGACCCAAACCAGATGCAATTTGCAGGATGTCTACACATCCAGAAATAGGTGTCTGAGTGAGACTAAGCTTTGGTAGAGTACACTGTAGAATAAATCACAATTGGGTTCAAAGTCCAGGATGGAGACTCAAACAAACATCTCTGGGATGCAGCTTTTTACAAGCCTAGAACATCTCAACTTTGCTAAGAGCACTGATGTTATTTTTCTGTGTATGTGCAAAGGGAAGAGTTTCAGTGTTCCCCAACTGATGTGGATGCAGACAAAAGCTCTGTTTAGGCTGTGCTCTTTTGAGTCAGGTTTGGAAGCTCCCCTTTTCATCAGCCAGCTGCAACGATGGGTAAGAATCCCCATGGAGACAAAAAACCAGAAGGAAGTAACAAGGTTTGAACCCAACTTCTACTCTAAGGGTCAGGTAAGAAAGCAAGGAAGAAAGTGAGAAAATTATTTGTTTAAAGATGAGGATTCATTTAACAACTACAAAAAATAATGCTTTCATAAGCAACAAAGAGTGAAGAAGGACTGGAAATATGGCCAGGATAACTTATAAGAATATACAATGAAAATAAATCCAATCTAATAAATTCAAAAGCTGAATGGTGTTTGGAGTTGAAGATTTGAAAAGCAAACACAAGTTTTGGTGGAAGATTTACAAGCAGAACATACTGCAAGTCTAAAGAAGAATACTTGGAAGGAGAAAGACCTTGTTGAGTCAAAGTGGGAGGCTCGAGCTCTGTCAGTTGTCCTGGAAAAAGTAATGGAGGGAGAGAGAAATGAAGAAATTGGTTAAACAATTTGTTTGGTTCTAGTGTGGTTTTTTTTTTCCCCAGGAAAGGTTTTTGGGACGTTGAAGGAAATTCACAAACTGCCAGGAAACAGGCAGGCTGGTGGAAGGATTATGCAAACAACATCATAAAACAGACTGTCGCCAGAAGACAGCTCCGTGTATTAATTGCAGGTGTGCAGCTGAGCTAATGCAAAGCTGTGAGTGGGAATGAACAGTGCAAAGGAGTATTTTTCTGTACTCCCCAGCTCCAAACCAACTTTGTCTGAACTAGGCAGTGCTGACTTTGACAGCTTTCCTGCACTCCAGCTCCGGTTGCTACCTCCCCCCCCAGGCTGGCTCAGCCACCTCGTTATTAATTACATCAGCCTGAGAGCCTGGAGATACCCAAGCAGGTCTGGGCTTCAGCAGGTTGAAATCTAAGAGCTCTCCTTATTTCAGAGCGATGCCAGCTGCTCTCTCATGACCACCAGCCCGGATGGAGATAGATCATCCAACCCACCCAGAAGGAAGCCTTCTCAAGCACGGTGCTGCCCTTTCGCGATGACGGACATCAGGCTGCTGAGGGGAGAGTGGTTACATGAGCAGTGGGCTTCTGAGAGCGTGATAAAGTTACTCAGGAAAATCTAATCTTTAAGAATAGAATGAAGTTTGAACATAGCCTTTGATTAGATGGTAAAGATCCATGAAGGTTGGTTTTTTTTCGTGGGGACAAAATATCACACGTGTGTGAGAATGTGTGTGTGTGTGTACTTGGAGGTGTGCACTCTGGTTTGTTTTCTTTTTTTTCTACAACAGAAAATCTTCTTTTCATTCCAAAATATTCCTTTTTGTATATATCTATAAGGGGAGGAGAAGCGAGGGGATTGTTAAAACTTTTTTTTAAATTCTCCATGAAAAATGACATTTTTTGCTCATTATCTGTGAAATACATCTACAGACAGAGTCAAGTTTTTCACCCACCTGTAAATACTTTGGCATTGTCATGTCCCTACTCCCCTTGCCCTTTCCTTTCCTCCAGCTTTCAGCTGTGTTTAGTAAGCTGGGTTCCCTTGCTCGTACGTAATACCTTCCAAGCCTCTTATTTTTATCACTGTTCATTGTAGTCACTCTATTTTATTGACTTCCTTTTTATATTGAGTTGCCCAAAACTGATCGCAGTTTTCCAAGAGGGGCCTCACCATGGCTATGTATGAAGGAATTATTACCTCTGTAGGCTTGCAAGTAATTCTGCTCCACATCCCAGTATGGTATTTGCCTCTTTGTGCTACAGTCTCTCACTGTGAGCTCATATTTAATCTGTCATCCACTATCACTCCCTAAATAAGTCCTGCAGCACTTCCCCTTCAGTAATAAAAACACAGAAAAATGCTTGAAGAAAAAAGTAAGTTATCCCCTTGGGTGGCTCTTTGAGCAAACCAGGGTTTTCAAACAGCTGGAGAGACATTGAAACACAGCCTCACACTCTGCTTCCACATATCTGGATTTCGCTGCTCTAATGCCAAGAGTGGAAACAAAGATGGCATTTCCTATTTGTACATGTTTTCTTAATATTTGCTGGTTGCAGCCCAGAGCATTGATAGAGTGTAGGAACACCATATCTACTTTTAGAGTTCATATCTACTAGATTTCAGAAATCCTGCTTTAAGCAGTTTGGAAGGATGTGCTGTGAATGTTGCTTCAGCTACTTGATATTTTATGGAAATCAAGTGAATGCTGCTGTATATGGGCAAAACTAGGACATGACTTGAGTTGCAAATTTGACCCCTCTAGGTTTGGAGAGTTCTCCACTTTCCAGACTGGATAGCTTTCAAGCACACGTTAGAGTGAGCATTTTCTCAGAACTGTCTGTCTTTCTTTTCTACCGCTGAATTTATTCAGAAGAACTTTGTTGATATTCAAAGCTGAAAAGCCTGCACAGTGTTTAATTTTCTCCTTCTTTTTGGCCAGTGAGTTGTCCTTCCAGAATAAAAATCCTTTCCTTTTTAGTCCATCTGATAATTCAACATAATTAATCACTGTGAAAAACACCACTGAGGATTTCTAAACATTATGTGGGGAAGTATGATGAGCACATATTTACCTTTTGAAGGCTACAGGAATTACAGTATGTCAAATCACAGTGCGTTGCATTTGTGGGTAGTCTGCTATTTTAGTGTTCAACCATTAACTTTTTCTTTGTTTATTTTGAATCCGCCTAAGACTGTCAAACCCCACCAATACAGATTTTACCTTCTTGTCATGTTCCTAAGATCTCTCTCCAGCTCTCTCTTTTGGTATCTCCGAAGGAAACCAAGCATCACAATCTACAGATGAGCAGTTCTTGGAATTGCCTGAAGAGTGCAAGAACTGAATGATGCAGGAAGAAAAACCCCATAAATATTGCACAGCACCAACGTTTTTAAAGTGCTCCCTCATTCCTGATTGCAGCATAAGAGCACACATTCATAAGGCACGTCACCCTGAAATTGATGGGAACCTTTCTGTGGACTACACAATTTGTGTACTAAGCCTCCAGGTTCTTGAAGTGAACCCTTGCTGCTACAAAGAGCTCTTAAAATTACATTTAAATTGGAAATAGAAATCTCCTCAGCCCTGACATTGGAGCAGAGTTATTATTTCCCATGCCTGTCTTCTCTCACTCAGGAAGCTGCTGCAACATGAAACCCTCTTCTGATTGTTCCTCCTCCAAATGCCTCTCTCAACTGCCTGAACTACACTATTTCCTTGTGAAAGGAGGAAAAATATGGGAATTTAGGCAAGCAGAGAACAGTCCTTGCGTTCAGAGTGAAAAAGCAAGGTCAAGAGGGGTCTAATTTTCCCAGTCACCGAAACGTGTTTACCTTCTTCCTCTGCCTTGGCACAGGAGCAGGTGAAGTGCGATTCCCAGTTCAGCAAACTGTTGCAGAATAACCAAGGGCTAAAGAGAGTCCTCGTGTGTGCCTTAGGACTCATGAGAAGACACATTCCCAGCAGTTTAGTCTTGCAAAACCACTCAGTAGTGAGAACACACCTATATACACACGTGCAGCTCTGGACATGCAGTTTATTTTAAATCCAGAAAGTCAAGAACACAAATCTGCTCATCCTAGCAGGATGAGAGAAATGAGGGAACATGGCTGTTTCATTATAACTATAGCAGAGTGAGTGGGATAGTTGAGGGAGACAATTTTTTAGTGAAAAACAGAGCTAGGACAGGGAGAAACTGTTACATGCTCGCTGTAGAGATTTTCTTTTTCCTCTGGAAATTAGGTGAAGGTGCTGAAGTACTTGAAGGAGGTTCTGGAGCAGCCTGCTGATGAGAAATGTGCAAGAGAAAGGTGTGATTGAGTTGAGTCCATTTCCAAGAGAGATTAGGTGGTGTTATTGCATGCAGCCACTCACAAGTGCTCCAGACGTCCCTCAGGGCATGCCCAGTGGTTTAGCTGCTCACCTTGAGAACTGAGCTTTTCCAGTCTGCACTGAGAAGAGAACAGAATAAATGAGAATCAGGATGCATGGGTCAATTGCCACAATTGTCCATCTGCCTCAAATCACTGGCTGTGAATACAAGGCTGTATAAAAGAATGGACAGTTTATCTCTTAAGTTTTCAATAAGATTTCCCCAGAAAGGCAACATGATTAGAGTTGCAGACTGACTCACAGTGCTGTAACTTAAACAAGAACTTTGTTTTGGTTCTGTTTTGAAAGGGAAAGGAGTGCTGGCATTAAGTCAGAAATATAAAATCTTGGGAGATGCTCTGTAAAGGCAACAAGTCTGGACGAGATGGTTGCTTGGCTTTCTTTCAGGTTTTCAAGTTCAAGTTAACAGTTTTCTTACATGAATCAAAATGTCAGAATGGTCCCTAACTTTAAGTCTTAAAAGGAGAGAGATGATGTGAAGAACTCACACTCTCATCAAGCAGGTACCAGGAGTCGGTTTTGTGCTCTCTTTCTTGATGAAGCTTGTTGTCATCTACAAAAAATTTAAAAAAATCCAACAGTGACATTTTGGTGACAGAAAAAATAGGCAAGGAAGAGATGACTGACTGTGTTGAACGTTTCACAATCAACACCATACAGAGTTCTGTCCTTCTAAGTTGCAGGTCTTTCCACTCTGTCTGAACTTTGTTGTGTGGATTTTTGTACTGAAAATCACCTTTCTCTGCCAAACTCTTCTCAGGTGTCTGGAGCAACATTTTCTTGGTCACATCCAGAGCAGTGCAGGTGATTTGGAGCAAGAAGGGGTTGCTTTGATTTTTGTCTTCATCAGATGATGTACCAGGACTCCAAAATGGAGCAGCTGTGTTGGCTGGTGCTACACTGCAGGCATCCAGTGATGTTTGCCAAAGGCTGCATTCCCTTGCAGAGGTCTGTGGCTCTCCAGGACTGACCAGGTGATGAGGAGATATGTGCCTGTGCACTTGAAACACAGTTACTGTCAGGAACTGGACAATGTGAAAAGCTTGGTTCAGGCTCTGGTCACTTTTCTCACCACCATTCCTTTCCTAGTTTGGAGACAGTTTGGAGCATTTCCTTCTTTTGTTTATTTCACTTGGGAACAAATGGTTCATTTCCCTCTGTCCCAGCTGCTCTGAAAGGTTTTCTAGTTTCTCCAGAATGTATTATGCAATACTGCAGAGCAAGTCCTTTTTTCTTTTCAACTCCATGCCTTTACCATGTATTGTAATCTGTCTGCTCTGATTAGGTTCATCCTATAGAATCACTGCCAAATTCTGTTTTACGCAGCAATGTTTAGTCTTCAGCCTGGAAGCTATGTACAGTCCTTTTAAGATGTTCATACATCAATATCAGTCCTGACTAATCCCAAGAAGCTTTGGATGGCAGGAAGAAGAAAAGATTCAAGCTAGCTGTGCAAGTTGCAGGACAAACACTGTGATCTTTACTCTGGCCAAGATTCCACAACCATCAACAAAAGTTGGGTTTGAGAATGGGGCTGCAAATCTGGTTTCTGATACAGTTGTGGAGGCCACTGCCTCACCAAGGACTGGGCTCTGCTTCTGTTAAAGAACTTCACTGCTGATTTTGGAAGGGATTCAGTGGGACCCCACATTTGCATTGAAGATGTTAATGAAGCTAAAGTAGATTTAACCCATTTAATGCTTCTTTGTAAGAAGATCAAAACATTCCAATGTTTTCTTGAGCTTTTCTTAAATGTAGGTGGATTCTGGATCTATACGACTGATGGCTTCAGTGACGATTAGTAACTCATTATCCTGTTTAATTAATGTTTATAGTGCAGGGGTGTGTGGAATCCAGGCAGGCTGGATCAGTCCCATGCAAACGTGCAGTTACAGACATCTCTGAGCAGCCCTGAAAAAACTCAGAACACCTGGACCTCTACGAAACCGTGGGGTTGTTTTTTTTCACATCCTTATCAAGGCTTGGTTAAAATTTCAGGGTGGTGGAGAAGAGGCACACATTTTAAGGTGAGAAGTGGCCGTGGTTCTGTGGGTGGACGCAGCTGTGGGGGCTCAGCTGGCGGCGCTGCCTGGTGATAAGAAAGGATGGGTAATCCTGCAGCACAGGGAATTAAGAAGCCACCGTTAACACGGGAGCTGTGTTGGCTGAGGAGGCCACTTAGCAAATTCCTTACTTGAGCATTCAAGGGCACTCTCTCGCAACTTGATCCTCACTTTTCCAAGTGCAGGGAGGAGAAGAATGTTTCACTGTCCAGAAAGCACCCGGGCCTTAAGATAAATGAGGATTGAAACAAACGTTTCCATTCATATCAGGGGCCCCTCCTCGCTAGCGTCCTCACTGATCTGTAAAAACCTTCTTTGTAAGTGGTTTCTAAAGCATAATCTGTGCTTTTAATACCATTTGATTGAATAATTCCAATGCTAGGTTTGTTTTTTAAAGGTTTTGAGAAGTGTTACAAGTAGCAAAAGTTTTTAATAGAAACCTGAAGCCACTGACTGAGGAAAATTTCCTCACGACTCTTCCTGTTGTGGAGAAAACTGGAGAAAAATCAAGTCCAAAACACTGAGGGTCATGTGAATAGCTACAGAGTGGAATTTAGGGGCTTCGTTTCAGTAATTGCAGTGAAATTGCTCCCAGCAGAGGCAAGGAGCAGAGGAGAAATTTTAAAGGTCCAAGCAAGAAATAACAGAGCTCTACCTGCCATCCTAATGCACTGAAGTCATCCTGAGCACAGACCGAGCTCACAGAGCAGGATTTTCTTTTCAGAGCAGATTTCTCTTTTCCTTTCACCACCCACAAGTCCACACCAGACTTTAGTATGAGTGAGCTTTACAGTGAACTGAATTTGTTTTGCCTAAAGCCCAGGAGAAAACCAACATCCCCAAAATGGTAAAAGCAGAAAAAAAGTTAAAGTGTGTGTGAAGTGCATGTGTGTAAGGATGGCTTGTTCTTTTGGTTTTTTTTTTTGTTTTTTTTTTTTTTTTNTTTTTTTTTGGTTCTTTTTTTTTAAAGAGAGGTGAAATCAGTTTAGTGAAAAGTCACATTCACCATTTGGTGAAGTTGCAGACCAAGGTTATGTTGCAACTACAAAGAATTTGGAAAACAACATGTAGGCTTGAAAAATGAACCATTCCTTCACATATATAACTTAGTATATCATCCTTGATCATAATTATAGACAGATTTGGATTGAATCTATTATTGAATGCATTGTCCTTAGAGATAATCAGGGACATGACCACTAGTGACACTGTGATGGAAAGGACTAAACACTGCAGTTCATCATCTCAGCCCTTGAAATGGCTGAGATATGCAAAAGTGCACATTTTATCCAAGAAGTATAAATAGTACAAAGACAGGAAGAAAAAGAAAAAAAAAAGGCAAGCAGAGGAATCAGGTGGCTTCACAGACTGCTGTGTTTGAGGAACAATTTGACAGAGACAGAGCTAGATGATGATAACTTGAAAAAGTATAATTTGTCGTGATTACCTCTTTTTTTTCCCCTTCCTCCCAAAGCAGTACAGTTTGCAGTTTGCACCCATTGCAATTTCTACCTGGGTAAAAAGATGGCTTGAGTAAAAGACAGTTTACTTGGGAACATACTTGGGTAAAAGATAGCTTAGCAAAGTAAAGTATAATTTAATCCCTTCACTTACCTGGGCCTGCACAAAGTATTTTGGATGTCTTGAAAACCTCAGTTAATGAAGCCCCTAGCAAGAGTCCATTAAATGCCTTGTGGGTGGGATTCATTTCTTGAAGGACACCAAATAGCAGGGAGGGATGATTTCCGAGTGCAGTGTGATTCAGATAATGCCACACTTCCTCATCCTGAGGCAAATGCCTTGTGTGCACGTCTCTTCTGCACTTTCATTAGTCAGCCCTTTCCCCCTCTGTAATTTCTCTGCACACAAACCCCATATATTCTATAAGTAATGGGAACAGCTGATTATGTTGCCTTTGGCTACCAATGATTTCACTTTGCAGGCTTTTCTATCCAAAGGTAATGGCACTGATGCAATTGTCACTGTATATGAAGATGCATCGTGAAAGAGCCCAGAGAAAATAGGGAGTTTATAATCCTGGGATCCTGGGAAGTCTAACTACCAGCTGGGGATATGGCAATTGCCTGTTACTCTGCATTACACTACAAAGGGGACAGAAAAATATCCTCAAAGGACAATGGGTGATTAAAATGAGCATTTTGTTTCCTCTTTAAATTTAATTCTCTTCCTCTCAATTTGAGAGGGCAGCATGCGCTATCTGGCTCCAGCAGAGTTATACACTGGAGATGCCACACCATATTTTTAAACCTTTGAACCATGTTATATTGCTTAAAATGTTTCAGGAGCCATAATATGCTGTTTAAAAGGTTGCAGCATGTGCAAGGCATTGAAAACCCTCTGATCTGTAGAGTTACCTTTTCTGCTTGTCATCCCAAGCTCCTTCCCTTTTACTTGCTCTCCGTACTTTGCTTGTTCTGCTTCTGTACCTCTTCCACTAGCATGATTAGTTTTGGCACCAGCAGCCATCCAAATGCATGATAGACTTTTAAAATAAATACCTGGAGTGTCCTGTTTCCTCCTTCCTTCATGCCTACACAAAGCAGTGAGGCCTCCATGCCTGGAAGGCTTCTTTGTACCAGCTCTGTGAACAGTCACCCTGCAGGAAAAAAAAAAAATAAAGTGGGGAAATTTCAGACCCTGTGTCCTGACACTGAGAGGGAACTTATGTTCTGCATGAATGCTGGGTCTTTCCTTGGGAGCTCACTGTGAATGTCCTCAGTGAGGCTCTGTAGCACAGATGTGGGCTGCTGAAGCATCTCCAAAGGGCTGGCTTGTAACTGGAGCAGGGTCTTCATCTAATTTAGAGCCACCTGGAGGCTGTGAAACAGCTCTCTCTGTGCCTTTATCCTTCCCACGTATTTGCCTTGCACTCCAAGGCTCAGCTCCACAGAGGTATTTGAGCTCCTTGTTCCTTGGTATCAGTGGGAGCCTGGACAGGAGACAGCAAACATCTGTACAAGACTCAGGCCTGAGATTTTGAACCGTCTCGTTTACCACGTGTTGATGATGACAGGATTGAAAAGGGACTACTGTGAAGCAATGTTTTGGTGGCCTGAAATTGCTGAGATTTTGCTCAGCTCTGCAGGCTTAAGAACAGTACAGATGATCCTGCTTTACAGGGTGATTTGCAATGGGCATCCCAGTCCTCTCTGCTGAGGTGTGCTGCCTGGCTGGACTGCAGTGGAGAAAGTGACTTTCCAAGCCTTGCAGTTGCACACTGAGCTCCCCCAGGGTTGCGGTCCTAAATCCTTCCCCTTTGCCTGCAAGGGTTTACCAAGGGTCTTCAATATTAGCAGCACATGGTCATCTTCCTCATGGCAAGAGGCTGATTTTGAGTAAAATGTTTGTTATTGGGTGCATGATCACATAATTTATTTCTCTTTCACGTGTCCATCTTCTCTATTCTTCTCCCTTGGTATCTGTTCAGTCTCCTTTTTTTCCTTTGTTCCTTCCTTGCTGAGGAAAAGAAAGCAGTAGACCTTTTCCCTCACTTACTTATGAATTCATTCTCATATCACCCAGTTAAACATCTCATTAAACAAGGCACTCTCAGGAAGGGGTTATTGACAGTAACCTCTCCATGTTAGGCTTCTGATTCATGTTTGAAATTAGTTCCAGAACAACAGAGAGAAGCTTCTGGCCTTGAACTGTGATGTCCTTTGTGCTGAAAGAGAGTTTTTATTTGCACAGTCCTTTTAACCTTGTGCTAGCTCACGGCCCGATTCCCCAGCCCTCTACGGCTGATACAATCACTTATGCTTAAACAGCACTAGGAAGATGCTAGAGTAATGTCCCACGGGGCCGTGTTTCCTTACACTGGTGAAAGGGCCAGGGACTAAGCCTAATTTTTTTGTTTCGAACCCACCTACAGCCCCATGTGTCCTTGTGAGCCCCACTTCTGTAACAGGCTTCACCCTGGGCTCGTGTGTTCCCGGGTAAATACTATGATCTCCTTGTCTCTATGAACCCTGGCTCAAGGGCTGCAATAAGCAGCAGAAAAAGGGCCTCCAGCTGCTGTTGGTGTGTCTTGTTCACATCCTGAGGGCTTCAGCTGGGAGCAGGAGGCTCAGGCACCCGTGAAGCAGGTGGATATTTGCAGGGGTGCAAGAACAAACGGGCCCCCTGCCTAATTAGAGTTGCGTGTGCTTTGCTGCCTTTATTTTAGTCAATCCTCACTGACTCAAGGAGTTCGAGGTTTTGGTGTTTCCAGCAGGGCATGAGGTGGCAAGGCACAGCCAAGTTCCCTTCAGCGTGACTGCAAGAATTCACCACTCTTAAGGAGTTGCCCTTTTGAGTTTTCTCCGTGGTTCAGTCTTGTGAGTAACAACCATAACCTGAACCTGATCATTACTCTTCCTCTGGAGAGAGATGTCACTAGTTGTTAAGATTGATTAGATTTATACAGGGCCACTGGAGTAAAATCCCAACAGCTTTTGGGCTGAGCGGGGTGCGTGAAACAGTCAAGCACAAGATCTGTAGCCAAATGAGAAAAGCTATTGTTTACATTTCAGGTGGTCTCCCTGCTAGATACAGCAATCTTTGCTCATCTGGGACGGATCAAGGTGAGTGTTGCAAACCCACACTGCTGCCTGCAGCCCCAGCTCAGGATTCAGGTTTGTCTGTGCTTAGGAGAATATGTCCTGGTGTTCAAGTGAGATGCAAAACCGTGTGGCCTCTCTGGTCAGCACTGCCCCAAGTTTCATTTGCAGAAATCTGAACCTGGAACACCTCTGTCAGCCTTCCAAATCTGGGGTTAACCTGATGTATTTATCTGTTATTTGTATGAAAGCTGGCCGAAATGCTAATTGAGATCACCATTCTACTAAAACTAATGTAGCAGGTGCTGTAAAAACACAGTAAAAAATGCTCTGTCTTGAAGAACTTATGATTTGAAAGCGCAAGGAAGAGACTGGGTGGGAAAGGGAAAAAAAAGCTAAATGGCTTGGAAGCTGTCAATGGAAAGAGCTGCGGAGTTAAATGTTGCCATACAAATTCATTTCAGTGGGATGGAAACTCTGCTGTGTCTGGTTATGTATGATCTATCCAGACAAGGGAGGTTTCTTCCACACATCTCCTGCAGCCCAGCCTTTGACAATATCAGTTCACTCTTTCAGCAGGTACTGGAGGAATGCAACTCATGGTAAATGTGCAAATAAAGGGAGGAAGGAGAAATTACCTTCTGCTGTGGAATGCCGTCTGGCATGCTGGCTTCTGTGCATGCACACACACACACACACACTCACACACACACACATTCATTTATGGACACACAAAGAGACCCAGAAGGAGGTGAGAAGGGAAAGTTTTTCAGCCTCACACTAAGCCTCACAAAGGGAGGGAGTGAATTCTCCGAGTGAGCGGCAGAGATTTGGAGGAGAATCCAACTGCAGCTTGTGTTTCATATTTGCGTTGGATGCTCAGGTTTCCAAATTAAATCTGCAAGTTAGACGGGAGCCCATGTTGTCTGCTGATCATCTGTTTAGGGGGAGAAGGAGAACAGAAATGACAGAAGAAAAATACTTGCAAACAACAACAGTAATTAAAATCAAGCATTTAAGCACTGCCACCCCTCCCCCCAGCCAGATTTGTCTGGGGAGAAGATAAATAACTTCAACTGCAGGCTCCATGCTTGCTCAAGATCTGAAATATTTAAACCAGGTCCCAAAAGCCCATACACATTTTTAATCAAAACCTGCTCTTTTTGGTTCCTTTTTCTGCATAAATACCCTGACTTGATAGAACACCAAAACCTCATTAAGTTGTGATCAGTACAATACAGAAGTTGAAAATTATCAATGCCATTTAAACTGCAGCAACTGTACACATACTGTGTTAGACATTTCTCAGGTTCAAGGTTACACATGGCATCATAAGTTCACCTCCTCCCCCACTTCCAGTGCTAAACAGGGTTGGATTCTTGCCAGAACAAAAGAATCTGCAGTCAGTTCCTTCAAGATTGAAAAATAAAGTTGGGGGTTTTTTTTCCCCCTGCAGGGAAAAAAAGAAAACCAAAACCAAAAAACCAAACCCAACAAAAAACACACACACAAAAAAACCCTGAAGAAAAGCAGACAGCTGCTAACTAGTTGTCTAGCTGTCTATTTGTGGACATTTTCTTTCATCTTGTCATACCTTTTGTGCTGTTTGAAATGTTTGGAGCTTAGACTTGAAGAACACTCAGTGGATTCCAGACTTGTATTAAAAGAAAGGAAAAGAAAGGCAGAAGAGTTCTGACAACAGATGTGTGTGTTTGTGTGTTGGGGCCACATCATTCCAAGCATCAGCTAGAGCATTGATTTTATTTTCATCTCACTGAAGGAAATTTTTCAGACAAGAAAATATACAGTAACAATGCAATTTGTAGAAAAACACATACATCTAGAATGCAAGTGAGAGGGATATGTTGCAAGACCTCTGCAGAAAAAAAGCAGAGACCATTTGGTCAATCATATCTGCTGCTTTTGCGGTTTTGCTGATCTGTTTCCATGAGGAAAGTCATGAATGAGTAAAGTCATCTATTTCTAGACAGTTTTCCTCTGCTTTGCCATCTTAGCTGTTGGAAGGAAGCAAGGCAGAAGTCTAATTAATGTCAGTGATCTTCAGTGAGCTTTAGATCAGACTGTGGTGCATTTAACTCTGCTGACTTCTGTTGCCTTCTGCTGTGCAGACAGTGAGTGCAGAAGGAGACTGGCTCTTACTCTGGCTTCCAGATAGTTCTCTGGAACTTCTAATTTCCCCAAGCTTACCCGTTCCTCCAGCATAACTTAGAAAGCAAAACCAGCTGACGAGTGAACAAAAGCAAAAAGGAAGCGAGGAAACTTCTGAAATGTTTCCCCTGTGGTGAGAAACCCTTCTCATCCCATCCTTTTCCAACTGCACACTTCCTGGCACTGTGATGGCAAAGAGCTGTCTTCACACCTCCTCTCTTCTCAGGAGGAGCAGGGCTTTGTGGCTTTCAGCAAGTCCAAGCCAGAAGTCTCCCAGCAGGGGAGCTTACTTGGAGGGACCAGAGAATCCCTAACCCATTCCCATTGGTGTCTGTGAGACTAGTGTTGGGCAGGGAATGGCATCCCCTCCCCTCTCCGTGCCAAGAGGCAGCTGCAGCTGAAAATTTCAGGTGGATTTGTGGCTGTCTGAACATCCTGAGACCCCTTATTTCTTAACCAGGGGGGTGGGCTAGAGAGGCAGAACCATCACCATTAGCTGTGACCTTGCTGCTTCTCTGGTGACGTTGGTGCTGTTTGGAGGCAGGGTGGCCCTGGTGTTTCACCACTCCTTGGAGCAGGATTGTCCAAGAGGAAGTTCTCATGGACTCAGTGTTTTGCCAGCAGCCTTTTGTTCCTCTTCTTGCATTCACCAAAACACCAAAGCTGTGAGGACAAGAAAATGAATAATGCTGGTTTCCAGCACCCAAGAAGCCTGTCTGCTGGGTATCTCAGGTAATTCTTCTTAGTCATGCAACACAGAGGGCTTCTGCCAAAGTAAGTGTAGAATACCTTCATTTAAAATGGCTTCTGCTGCAGACTTCTCTCTCTTTAGGCAGAAGAAAGTGCTCAAAACTCACAGACTTCCTGAAGCCATCCCATGAGTTCTCTGGTGCTCTTCAGCTTTGGCTCTGTGCCTGCCATGGGCATGGAGTGATGGGCAGAGACCCTCTTGTCTGTGCTGTGCCCCAACCACCTGTACCTGAGGATGTCCACGAGCTTCTGAGGCTAAACTGACAGGAGAGAACTCACAGCTTGCACGCTTAGGTGAGAGACAAGAGCTTTAAACAAGGGGATGGTTTTTCCTCCTGACAGCAGATGTCTTTTTAGGAACTCCTTGATTAGACCCTGGATGATCAAGAGGTTGAAGGGAGATGGGATATTTACATATAAAAAGGAACTCTACTTTTGGGATCAATTAGACTATTCAGGGTTCACACTATACCCTCTTTTTTCCCAGACTTTATAGCGCCCTTGCTAGGATTAAGCCTCCGTCGAGTAGATTATCTTTACATAGAGGCTGGATCTAGTGTTACAGGCTCTTTATTATCTCTTCTTTGAGTCTGTGCAGGCTATCCCCTTGAAGTTCTTAACCCTTAAAGCACCTTATCTAGTATTTATTGTTTCTTCTCCACAGGCATCTGAGATGGCAGCACTGGTATACAGACCCCACCTGTCCTCGTTCTCCATGAGAGCATCATCCCTCCTCCCCCCAGCTTTTTCTGTACACAGAGGGTTCACACCAGCATCAGGCCCTGCTTCCTAATCCTTTTCACTCCCAAGAAGTGTGCACCATTCCGGCTTGACTCGGGTGGGCTGCAGAGTTCCTGTCAAATGCAAACGTATTCCAGCTGCTGGGAGTGTGATGCGTTTGTTTTGAGGGATGTGAGAAAGGCCATCAGCGGATAGGGTGATGAAAAGGTCAGGACTGACCATCTGAGGAAAGTGAAGATAAGAGGAACGTGGGGCAGAGGGTTACAAAGCAGTGACTGGCTTAAAGTTTTCTGCAGCAATGCTGCATCTATTGAGCGCTACAGGGTGTTTGAAAGAATGTTTGGAAGTTCCTGGGTGTGATCTTGCATTTCCTCCTAAAATGAGAAGTTCTGGAGAAAGCAAGAGCCCACATGGAACGCTGGCTCTGGTTCCTCTGTGTATGGGCTCCAAGAGGCAGCTGGCACAGTGTGCTGCACCACTGAGGCATCCCTCATTAGCCAGAGTGGCTGATTCCAGCCCTGCCATTCCTCCTGTGCTGCCGTCCCTATCCTGATATGACCATTGCTGCTATTAGGACCGACATGTGAGAAGAAGATGGGATTTACTGAGTGGCAGTATCTAGACTTTGGTGACATTTCCTTCTCACTACTCCCGTAATGGAGCAGAGAAATATTTCTCCTTGCCAGGGTCCTGCTCAACAAAATGTCAAACTTTTCTGAGTTGCTTTATTTGTAATTTTTTAATTACTTCTGGTGGTGGACGCTGGAATCTGCTCCAGTGCTATCATATTGACTTCCATCTATTTCAGCAGAAAAAAGTGATCAAAAATAGCATCTTGGAGTGATCTCCAAATTGTCTTGTACCCTCAGCTTATAAAAGTCCCAGGCAGCATTATCCTGATCTTATCACCAGACGAGGTCCCCAGCTGGTGCCAGCTAATGCCTGCTCACTATTCCAGTCTATTTGTGCCACTCTCTTGCCATGTCTTTGCTCCCTAACCAGGCATGACAGAGCTGAAATAAATGGAGCTGCATTGATTTTAATGGTTCGCCCTCATCTGAGAAGGATGGGGTGGCCTTCTTAGCTATCAGCTCCTTGGATGTCTGCTGGCCAGCAAATGAAGCATATACTCTCTTTCTCCCTGCACAGATATGCTTCTCCTGCAGTCATGCCACCCCAGTCTGAACAGGAATAATCACAGCTTCTCCTGCACTGACAATGGCCACTTATGTGAAAAATGCAGAAAGGAACAGGCTACGGCTAAATGTGCTGGAAATATGAAGAGGAGAATGATCTTTGGCTGTGCATCAAAGAGCATTAAGGCATTCTGAAGCAGATTCCTCTTGCTCTCTGGGTTTAATTCAGAAGGGATTTTCTAGCCACAGAATCAAGCTCTTCACTGCATGATTTCTTTCCTGCAGGAGCTGTGAAATCGCGGGTTCTGTGCAGGACACAAAAAAGCCATGAAGGGGTCCAGGGGTGTGTAGGAGTTTCTGTGGAGATGACAGCAGACCATCCTGCTGTTCCAAATGTGCAATGCTGTTGGACCTGAGAGGCATCATTCCTAGTGAATTCCAACAGGGGAGACTTGATCTCCATTTCTAGATATTCACATCGCCTGTTCTTAGTCAGCTCATACTTTTCTAAATATTTTTCCTCTTGATCTCTTAAAATAGTTTCCCAGGCTGTCTCTACTGCTGACGTTAACATGCTCCAGTCTGTGTTCCTTTTTTATTATGTCTCTTTGTCTCCTCTTTTTTTTTTTTTTTTTTTTTTAAACAAAAACCACATAACTGCCTTATATAATTCACTTTTGAGTTCATGAGCCACTTCTCCTAAACACAGTCTTCATGTGGAAACATGCAAGGATTGTTCTTTGGCTTTCATTTTTTTCTTTTTTTTTTTTTTCTTTTTTTTTGCTTGCTTAGTTTTTCAGGGTTTTTAAAATTTCATTGTTTTTAAAACCTGGATGCATTATGTCACCTAAACCTGTGGCTTTAGTTCACTGTTAGTTCAGTATTCTTTCTGCATGCCTCCTGATACCTTGCCACACTTTTCCAAAATTACGGTTTCAGCAGAAATACAGCCTGGCATCATTGGTATGAGCTAGAGAAACCATACTAACTCTCAAAATAATCAGCATCTACAAATAATTACACAATCAATTTTGCATTGTTTTGTTGTAAAACACTCATTCTGTAGCAATGATCAAAGTATTTAATGTGGTTGTTCCCTTCTAATGCATACTTATTTGTTGTTCATATTTCATTTGCCTGCTAAGACCTGCAATTGCTGGTTTTGATGTTACAAGTTGTTGGATATTTCTTGCTTTCAAGTCTCGGTGTTTGCCCCACATCACTGAGTGCTTATTATAACTAACGTTTCCTTTTCTAGATCTGTTTACACCTATAAATATGCCTAGCTTATCATTTGATATTGTCCCCCATTCCTTTGCCAAAGCTTGTCTGGCTTTTATCTTGCATTTTAAACTAGTAAATATGAGTGTTCATGGAAGATGAGGAACATAACAAACTTGTCTCTAGTTGTGCAATCAAGTATAAGTGTGGCTGCCTTTAAACAGAATGTGTCAATTCTGTGATCTCCACGATTTCCTTTAATGGGCCTGTTGTAAGTTGTCTCCTGTTACGCTGCAATACACATTAGGTGTATTCTTAGTAATAAGACCACTGTTCATGAATATACACGAGTAGTTATTTAGCACAGGTGGGAAATGACGGCTCAGGCTGGATCCTAGGCAGGATTAAATTGACAGACTTTCCCTGGACAAGCTGGTTTAGCTGCAGTGCGAAGCATTGTCCCAAATATTCCAAAAAACACAATGGTTGGTGTCATCCCTCAGCACTGACCTGGCCAAACTATTCATGGGTATAAAGCAGTGTGTGCGTTGGAGGCAATGCCTTTTCTTGCATTCTGATTTGTCCCCTATCTGTCCTACGGTGTTCTTTGGAGCTTTTTTGGACCCTGACACTCCTCTCTGGTTCAGTTTCACTGGGTGATCCCTCCCTGCCGGCCTTGGCCGCCATTGCTGTCACAGCCTCTGTGGCAGTGGCAGTGCTGGTCACACCCCCCGTGGGACACTTCTGAGGGGTGGTGGCAGCGATCAGCTTGCTGGCAGCCACACAAGCCCGGAGCCACACCTTCCCCCAGGTGCAGAGCCAGTGCTTCTATCACTTCATCCCACGCAAATGCACACCCGTTGGATTCTCCTTTTAGAGCTGGGCTGAAAACGTGACTGGGCTGCCTTTTTCACATGTTTGGCTTCTCCTTTTGAGCATGCAAATAAACACATAGAGGATGGGATTAGAGATAATGTTGATTACTCACACACATGGGGCCTAAATTGTGTTCATGGAAATGAATGAATGGGATTCTGCTGGTTTGCACAGGGTGTTAGGTCAGGCTGGAGGGTACCTGGAACACCAACATTGGAAAACATCTTTGAAGTGTTTGCGACAGCACTGAAAAGTTATCATCTTGTGGAAAGCTTAATTTATTTTTTTTTTTTTTGTTTTGCCTTATAATCATCTCTTCTGGGCTAGCAAGTGGAAAAAATAGCAGCATGCAGTCACAGCAGGTATTCTCTGAAACACAAACACACACATATCAGAGTGTATTTGTGAATGTGGCTGTTTGTGTTTTGTTGACAGAGCCTGCTCACTCTATGCCTCACGTTAGTCGTATTCTGTCATGTGTCTGAGCTGAAATTCCTCACTCAACTAATTCGACGGAGACAGCATCACCTGGAAGTGCCAGGTCCCTCCGGTGGGACCAAGCCAGAAGGTGAAGGATATATCCCTGCTCTGTGTGTGCATTGCAGTATTGCAACGTGCCAAGGAGAAAGTGGGTGAACAGGTGTGGAGTGAGCAGAGGGGGGATATAGCAGGTTGGACCTGCATGAAACAAGGAGAAAACTATTCTTCATCAAGAGGCTGGTTTAGGGTTGCTTTGTCTTGCTCCTGCCTGAGGATGAAGGTTATAAAACTCATCTGAAGCAGCTCCCTCTGACCATGAAGATCAGATGAAGCGATTTTTCTCTCTTCTCTCCCGTCAGGAGGAGACAGAAAGACCCCTGGGTGAAGCTTGGCTCCACTGAGGCTTTCCAGGAGAGGCTACCAGCAGTGATGATGGGTTATAGAGGCAGTGGCTGGATCAGCTTTCTTCCTCCTTGCTCTCTTCCATTTTGCAAGGTTTAATATTAGAGTCTGGGAAAATGCTCTTATAATAAGTAAAAGTGAGGGAAGACAATATTTAAATTATTTCAGGACACATATTCTATCCCTCTGTCATCAACATAACTGTTTGAAAGCCGGTTTTCATCTGCTCCTCTGTGACAAAATTAAAAAGGTATCTGCTAAGTGCACATCTGGAGAGGGGAAATCCCACCCTAAAATCCACTGGATTAGTGTCAGTTCCAAAGCCCACTGGAAAGAGTGGGAAATCTCCTGGTGAGTTTGGTGGGCCTTCAGTTCAAGGTCTTAATGTCTGATTGTCTGAATAATGCCTGTGATTATTTGTGTACCTCTCTTCTCTGACCATAATCTCTGCCTCTTGCTGTTGAGTCAGGAGGAGCCATGCAGCAATTTGAAGGATTTACCTGGCAAGACAGTGGCCTTGCTGTAAAGCTGGATGTCTTGCTGTCTGCAGTGCTCAAATCAGTCTCAAGTGACCACATGGAGTAAATGTACAAACAGTGTCATCAGACTTCAATTTTCTGTTCAGTGTTTACTACAGACCTTTAAACAATTTTCGTTCTTTCCCATAAGCCTCATGTTTTGCTGCAATGTGAAAGGAGTAGAACTGGAGGCCTTTCTCCCTCTTGTCTGCAATTATTTTTAATATCTTGTGTCTTAATTTGCAGCAATGGAAAGCAGACAAAGAGCCAACCCTGCTCCATCTGATGAGAGGTTTGACCTGTTTTTCTTGGGTGTGAACAGCTGTAGCACATGCAAAGCAAAGGACGGTCAGACCCCATTGCAAATTATTCCTAAATTCACCACTGGATGCACTTTTGGAAAAATCCATTTTACACTGCTTGCATCTAGTTTTGAATGCTTACATCGTACTGTATATAATTTGAAAACTATTTTCAATGGTCATGAATTTTTCCCTGGAGTGTCTTCCCAGGTAATCAAATGTTAGTGTTTTTTTGCATTTCAGAGATGCTAGCCTTTATTTTATTAAGTGCTTTGCATTCTTAACATGATGCTCATCTTCACAGATTCAGTGCTTAGAATCATAGAATACAATGATAGAGCAATTTGAGCTGGAATTCAGTAATTTAGGATCATCGAGTCCAACCATTAACCCAGCACTGCCACACCCACCACTAAACCTTGTCCCTTAGTGCCATGTCTACACGTCTTTTGAATACCTCAAGGGGCAGTGATTTAAATACTTCACTGGGCAGCCTGTTCCAGTGCTTGACAACCTTTTCAGTTGATCAATTTTTCCTGGTATTCAAACTCATGGTACAACTTGAGCCTGTTTCTTCTCATCCTGTCCCTTATTACATGGAAGCAGAGCCTGACTCCGATCTCTCTGCCCCCTCCTGTCAGGGAGTTGTGCGGAGCCAGAAAGTCCCTCCTGAGCCTCCTTTTCTCCAGGCTGAGCCCCTTTCCCAGCTCCCTCAGCTGCTCCTGATGCTCCAGACCCTTTCCCAGCTCAGTTCCCTTCTCTGGACTCACTCCAGCCCCTCAATTCCTTGTCGTGAGGGGCCCAGAGCTGTGCCCAGCACTCGAGGTGTGGCCTCAGCAGTGCCCAGCCCAGGGGACGGTCACTGCCCTGCTCCTGCTGCCACACCAGGGCTGGCACAGCCCAGGGGCCATTGCCCTTCTCGCCCCCCTGGGCACCCCTGGGCTCATGTCCAGCTGCTGCCCCCAGCACCCCCAGGGCCTTTTCCAGCTTTCCAGCCACTTTCCCCAGCCTGGAGCTGCAGGGGGTTGTTGTGACCCAAGGGCAGGACCCAGCACTTCCCCTGGTTGTACCTCACCCCACTGGCCTTATCCCATGGATCCAGCCTGTCCAGAGCCCTCTTGCAGAGCCCTCCTGCCCTCCAGCACGTCCACACTCCCACCCAGCTTGGTCCTGATGGCTCTCAAGGTGATCTGCTCCATGGCCTCCCTGCACTGGGGGCAGGTGACAGGCCTGTAATTCCCTGGATCCTCCTTCTGACCATTCCTGTAGATATGTGTCACATTTGCCAACCTCCAGTTAACTGGGACCTACCCAGTTTGCCTGGACTGCTGGTAAATGATTGGAAGTGGTTCAGTGAGCTCTCTGCCAGCTCCCTCAGCACCCCTGGGTGGATCCCATGTGGCCCCATGGACCTGTGTGTGTCCCAGTGGTGGAGCAGGTCATTAACCATTTCCCCTTGGAACCATCAACCATTTCCCCTTCTGCTCCCATCCCTGACTTGCAACTCAGGGGACTTGTTACCCTGAGAACACCCGGTTTTATTATTAAAGACTGATGCAAAAAAAGGCATTAAGTGCCTCAGCCTTTTCCTCATCCTTTGTCAGTGTTTCCCTCTGCAACCAATAAAGCATGGAGATTCTCCTTAGCCCTCTTTTTGCTGCTGCTGAATTTATAAAAATAATTACATTGCCAGCAGCCAGATTAAGTTCTAGTTGGGTTTTGGACCTTCTACTGTTCTTCCTGCATAACCTCACAACATCTTTGTTGTGCTCCTCAGTGGCCTGATCCTTCATCCAAAGGTCATAAGCCCTCCTTTTCCCCCTGAGTTCCAGACACAGCTCTCTGTTCAGCCAGGGCAGTCTTCCCTACTCTCTCATCTTTTGGCACATGAGGTCAATCTGCTCCTACACCTTTAGGATTTTCTCCTTGGAGAACATCCATTGTTCCTGGATCCCTTTGTTCCTCAGGATGCCTTTCCAAGGGATTTTCTCAGCCAGTCCCCTAACCAGCCCAAACTCTGCCCTCTGGAAGTCCAAGATGGCAGTTCTGCTGCACTCCTCCTTACTTCTCTGGGAATCAAAGCGATTTTTTCATGACCACCAAGCCCAAGACAGCCTCCAGCTGTCCCATCACCCACCAGTCCTTTTCTGTCCCTGAACAACAAGTCCAACAGTGGCCACCTTCCCTCGTTGCCTCTCTCACCAGCTGTGCCAGGCACTTCTCTGCCGCATACTCCAGGAACCTCCTGGACTGTTTCCTCTCTGCTATGTTGCATTTCCAGCAGTCACACGGTCAGTTGATGTCCCCCACGAGAACAAGAGACCGTGAGACTTCTGTTCCTCCTGGCTGGGTGGTCCACAGAAGTCACTCACCATGGTACGTGCCTTGCTGGCCTTCCCCCTGGTTTCTGCGCATGAACCATCAGCCCTGTTGTCAACATCATCAAACTCTACACAATCAAAACACTCCCTGACACGCAGGCCTTGCATCCCACGGAGAGACCAGTGGCTGAGAACTGGGAAGTGTTTGGTTAAAACTGTAACGGAAGGATGCTGTAATTTTTCTTCTTACCTAGAGCCGCATATGTCCCTGTCTCTCCTGCTTGGAGCGTTGCATTAACCATGATAACAGGAAGGTTTTATCAAATCATTGCAATCTGAGGAGCAATTACTTCATGCTGTTCGAAATTTTTGACCTGAGTCTCTTTGGTCTGAATCCAACACCCAGTGAATCTAGTAGAGCCTTTGCCTGGTCTGTAAAGACATTTGATCAGGTTAGCCAGAAAATCAGTGTTTCAGAGAGGAATAGTAAATTTTCCTGGTATTTCCAGAGTAGAGTATGATTGTGTGTGCTCATAATAATTCCAAGAATTTTAAGTTTTCATGCATTGTACCTCTTTCTGTAAGGACACTAAAGAATCTGGTGGCATTAATGGTGAAAATGCAGAAAAATGCTATCAGAGCCTCAATCAGAATGCCTGAAGTCACCTGCTGTCACCCTGAGGAAACAGAACTGGGTGTGAGTGTATTGGAGAACAAACTCATTTCCTGTGGCCCCTCTTTGAAGAAAGTCCAATAATTTCAGGGTTGTCAGAACTCACTTTTAAAAATTTCTGTGGTATTTAAATACCTGTAAATCTAAAAGTACCAGGCTCTCCCTCCTTGCTTAAACAGCTTGCAACCATAGACCTCCCCCTCCTCCCCCAGCAGTTTCTGTCATGACACTAAGCAAGGAACAACAACAACAAAAAAGGATGATGACAATTTGTTTCTTATCAGAGGAAGTCTACTTCATGACTGACTCCTAGGAATAATTATCTGTCAAATTGTCTCTGTGTGTAGGGAGTGTGCATTTCCTTCCCTCAGCCTGAATTCATTATGGTTCTTACTGAACTGGACATTCCTTCAAGACGATTTCTCTGCTGTTCGGTGGGTTCTCTGTGTTTAGGAAGGGAACTGATTCTTGGAGGGAGCCTTAAAATCCCAGTACCTTGCAAGGCCCAGTGTCTTACCAAAACCTGCAGGAGCAGTGTGGCCATATGGGATTAGACCACTGGTTATTTTTCCAAAGATTTTGATGGAGTCCAACTGCAAATAAATAAATGAAGGGCAAAATCTCCAAAATGCAGCTAGGCAGTTTGATCAAACTGTGACAAGAGAGAGAACATTTTCTTTCTAATCTGTGTGAGCTGTCCATATACCCAGTAAATAATGAGGTATGTGTCTACTAGTTTTCTAAAGCTATTTTGGGAACTAGTTGAATAAACGGGAAGGAAAAAAAATGCTGAGTTTTCTTCCCCTTCTCCCATCCTTGAATAGACTATTTGACAAAATTTTCTTTAAAATGTGAAGTTTTAAACAACATTCACTCTAGTCTTTGTTGTTAATGTAGCTAGGAACACTGATTATAGCCATCAAGTCATTAATGTTGCAGAAAACCCACAAATGATGTGCAGAGAGCCTTCACAAGAGGTGTCCATGTTCATTAAAAACATTACCTTTCTTTCTCTTTAACATTTTGGCTTGAAGATTTGTCTCCATTCTACATCAAACAACAGGGTAGAAAACAGGACCTTAACATTATCCAGCTCACTTCCACCTTTTTATCTGATTCTTCTTTAAAGAGCTCTTGGATGGGTGATCTGTTGTTTGTCATTCATCACTTGTAGCTTGCTTTTTTATTTTCTTCTAAGATAAGTCATCAAAGAGGAGTGGGGGTTAAAATGCAATTTGGAATAGCATCACAGATTGCAAGGCCAATGTTGCCTGACTTCCCACATGATTCAAGCAAGTGCTCCGAGCCTGCATTTCTCATTGCCCTGTGGTAGTAAATTACAGTAGCTGGTGATAGCAATCAGAGGTGAGGAGAACAGTTTTTATTTCCATTGCTTTGCAGGGGGGAATCCAGAAATGTTTCTCTTTGCCAAGGAAGAGCTCTCCACCAGGCGATGTGTGTGTGTTTAAGCAAGGAGGAGATTTACCTTCTGAAGGTCGTGTGAAATCATTCAAACTTGATGTCATTCCAAGGCATTGCATGAAAGGAGGTGACACTCACTGTGCCTTGAGCCACGGCAGGAATGTTACCGACCAATCAGCCCGAGCATGTCAGGAACCCCAGAGCCATGGAAATCACTATGAGTAGCCAAACACTTGCCTCTTTATTTACCAACCATGAAGTGCAAGTTGTGCAAAGCCTGTCTAACAGGCTTCCTCATACCAGACCTGGCTAGGATGGACTCATGCCAGGGAGTCAGTGGTAGTACATGAAACCACCTTCAAGAGAAAACAATGTTGTAAGGTAAAATACATCATATTTTAAAGCTGCCTGAGGACAATGCTCAGATGCTAACCTGATCTCTACAGTGTAGAAGTGATGTGAATTCACGTGGTGAAGAAATCACATAAGAAATGTTCATAAGAAGTGTTCCCTCTTTTCCCCCAAGGATTAAGTTTTCTAGGTGCAAACCTAGAGGACTTCACACTTATACCAAATGTGAATTTGGAGGTCTATCTTTACACATCAGTCACTTTACTCAGGAATTTCCTGAAATGTGCACTGGGGCTGGGAGGCAGAGACTGAACCTTACGCTGGCAGTGCTCAAAAGATGAGTTGTAGCCACTAGCTTTGCATCAAAAAAAGGGAAACTCTTTAGGACAGAAAGGTGAGAAAGAAAACCTGCGTCCAGGAGAAACTCTGGGGAGGTCATTAGCAAGGCAGGATGTAACTACCTGAGCTGGTGTCAGAGCAGGACACAGGTGGTGGTGTTGGTACACACGTGGAAAATGCAATGGGATCCAAAGGTTCATATCTATATCTATATCTATATCTATATCTATATCTATATCTATATCTATATCTATATCTATATCTATATCTATATCTATATCTATATCTATATCTATATCTATATCTATATCTATATCTATATCTATATCTATATCTATATCTATATCTATATCTATATCTATATCTATATCTATATCTATATCTATATCTATATCTATATCTATATCTATATCTATATCTATATCTATATCTATATCTATATCTATATCTATATCTATATCTATATCTATATCTATATCTATATCTATATCTATATCTATATCTATATCTATATCTATATCTATATCTATATCTATATCTATATCTATATCTATATCTATATCTATATCTATATCTATATCTATATCTATATCTATATCTATATCTATATCTATATCTATATCTATATCTATATCTATATCTATATCTATATCTATATCTATATCTATATCTATATCTATATCTATATCTATATCTATATCTATATCTATATCTATATCTATATCTATATCTATATCTATATCTATATCTATATCTATATCTATATCTATATCTATATCTATATCTATATCTATATCTATATCTATATCTATATCTATATCTATATCTATATCTATATCTATCTATATCTATATCTATATCTAACCTGTATCTATGTCTAACCTATATCTATCTATCTATCCACCTATCTATCTATCTATCTATGAATCTATCTAATCTATATTATCTTCATACTTCTGGGTGTACTTATCACCTCAGCGTGAACAATCTATGAAGTAACAGAAGGGGGGCCGAGATGAAGGGAAAAACATCAAAAATTAGTCTAATTATTTTCTAATTTTATTTCCCTTTGCTAGCTGCAGTTCACAGAAGGAGTGTTTGCAAGCCAGCTTGTAAACATGGCAGTTTAAAGTGTATGCAAACACCGCATGCCCTTTGTATGTCCTCAGAACAGCTGAGTGCACAGGTGAGAGCTTGTGTTTCACAGATGTATCTCAGTGCTTGCTGCTCTTCTTTGTTTCAAATCCTGTCCCACTGTGGCTCCCAGAGCATTTTCAGAAGTCCCCTCAGCATCTTGTTTGTGGCGAGACCCTGGGAAAGCAGCACTGTCTTTTCCTTCTACTGGAGGGAAAAAAGGTAGTTATCATTTAACATGCACAAAGTAATGCGTAGGTGAGGTCTTCTCCCAGTGTTTCCCCAGCCAAGGTACAGCAGTAAGGACCTGACCAGAAGTAGCCTGGTAGTGTTAAAGCTGGTAAAGCAGGGCTGGGTTACATCAGCTGGGGATCTGACCACTGTTTATACCCTTAAGAATAACCCAAACAAACAACAGAGAGCCTGCTTGAGCCCTGGTGTGCTTTTTCAGATGGTTCATAAATTTATTTGACTGGATGCCCAACATGGACCACCTGCTCTGTTGATGGAACAAAGAAATGAGCTTGAAGAGTGCTAAAAAAACCTGAAGGAAGAGAGGGAGAAAAGCCCAGCACCTGACTGACATCCTTGGTAAGGGGCAACCTTGCTGCATAAACATAGGAAGCAGCCATTCTTTCTAACTTCTCATTTCATAAAGGTCGTGTCACCAGCTGGCCTGCCAAGCTTGCTTTCCCCCTGACAAAGGAAAGATATGCTCCTTGTCAGTCTCAGAGGAGCTGGAGGCAGAAGTGAGTTTGGTTCTCCAGCCAGACACTCAATCGTTCAGGATGTATTTTATTATTTGAATTCAAAGTCTGGAATAAGCTCAGTGTTTTTTATTATTCATATGAGTTATTATTCGTACTCCTGTTACTTATGTGAGTTTCTATGGGAAATGCATGTTCCTAATCTTTGGTTCTCTCTTACTGAGCTCATCATTCCCTCAGAGGTGGACAGCAACCAAGACTTTCCCTCTGGTCCATACTGCCTACTGCTCACGGGCAGATTTCCAGAACATGACTAAGTAATGTGCTGAAAAATGTACCTTGACATGCACCTTCGAGAAAATCACACATGGAGAAATAATTTCACTAGATTTTGGTTGTTTTCCCTGAAAAAAATACAGCTGTTAAGCAAACTAGAAAACCTGCCAGCCCAGAGATCTCAGCACAAAACCTGAATGAGAATTTATCAGAGCTCTGGTGAATTAGAGGATGAGAATGCCTCCTGTATAAGCAGGGGAAAGACCTGCATGGATCTCACACCAGACCAGGTAAATGAGAAGAGCTACAGAGTACCTGCTGAATATTTTTAGGTTTTCTGTAACGTTTATCTTCACAGAGTGCATTAGGAATTAGAGAGAAGAAGGTGAGGTGCAGGTGCTTGTAAGTAAAGGGCAGAGATACCTTGCTATGACTACAGTCGCAGTGCTTCAGAAACCTTTGAGCATTCTCTGATCACAGAAAGCAGATAGAATGATTTTAAGGGCTGTGGATTGCATCTGCTTTTATTTCAGAGGTGTTAGTGGAAGTCTTTCTTTTCAACTGATGATAGAAAGCAGGCTGTCTGTTTCTATGGCAGAACATACTTTTGTCCAATTGTGCTTTTTTTTTGTGCCTTGTAATACACTTGCTCTCTCTGCTTCTAAAGTGCACGAATCATAATATTTATCACTCCTATGTCCTGAAGTTGAACATAATTGCTTTATTTTCAATGATCCTCAGTGTTTCTGGAATTATACTTGGCCTAAACTGCAGCTTGGCTTCCAAGCCTCACTCCTTATAAATGGAAAAGAACCTTAAATACAGGTCTAGATATGAATGTTCTCCTTTGCTCTTCCCCACACCATTTTCCCTTATACAAAAGCATATTTGGAGCTTACTGTTGGTTTATGTCTGTTATATTTGGCTGCAATTAAGATTTTTGGTGTTTATTACTTTCTGGAGAAGAAGTGTCTTACATCTAAGAGAAATGAAGCCTTTCTCTACAGCATTCCATCTTGGAGAGCGCACCTCCAGGGATTCTTATTTGTAAAAGCCAGTCCTAGACTGGATGGATAATTGTGGGAATGACAGAAGAGTTTAATGCCATTAAAGTTGCTTTCTCCCTGCCAAGATTCCTCTCAAAATCTCTTGTTAGTCTCAGTGGCTCTGGTGGTATCAGGCCAGGGACTGGTAAGACTGAAACTTTGGCAGTTTTGTGTCATTGTGCCATGCACAAGCTCTTGGTGTGTTCATCATCCATTAGCATTTACCCTCTGATCCTGCCCTTTTTTCCACCTGGTTCTCTTTTTATAGGATATTGCTCTCTTGCCTTGCGTTCCTGTCTCTCCGCAGGATTGTTACTGGCTGCAACAATCAGTGCAGAAGTTGTAGCTGACCTGTAGCAGGTGGCAGCTGAAGAAAGGGACTGATGGCAACCTCACAAAGTGGGACAAATGGAAATGCAAACCCCTGTGCCATGGGTGGGATGGGATGGATGCAGAGAAAAATCCATGGCAAGGAGGACTAGCAGCTGGGCTCTTCTGGGAGGCTCATGCTGACAGGGTGTGGGCACACAGCTTGCAAAGGGGATGCTGCTTTGAGGTAAAAAAATGCACATTTGGTCCTTTGGATGGTGGCGTTCAGGTTGCCCAGAGAGACCATGGAATCTCCGTTCTGGATTAGTCTGCTCCTGCTAGCCCCGGCTGTGTGTGGGGAGGGCTGGAGCCTGCCTGAGGTCCAGGCTGTCCCATTCCACTGCTGGCTGAAGTACAGACAGGCCTTGCAATGGCATCCCTGGTTATTTCCACAATTTTTTACCTCAGAGAGTCTTTCTTCCCCAAAATTTATCTCTTGAAATAAAGTCGCTTATAATGTTTTCCACTCACAAGCCTTTAAGTTGTGCTTTTAAAGGAATCCCTACTTGAGTTACGGATGACACGCCTGCAGGCTTGTGAAATGTGGTTGCTCAGAGTTTCTTTGCTTGCTGCTGCCAGCCTTGTGGTGATCCTGTGCTCTGGTGGCTTCCTGGTGGCTTCCCCGAGGCTCCCTTGGGCACACAGAGCTTTGACTGCTGTGCAGTCCACCACGGGGCTGAAGTGAGGATAATTTTGCAGTCTGAAAGATGGATTCCTGTGTGTTAGGAAGGCCATTCCAGCGTCCAGGGTGCATCCTCTGTGTTAATCGACAGGTGAGGAAATGTAAATGTTTCTTCACACCCTCCTCGCTGTGGATTTCTTTCAACTGAGCCATTTTATTTCTGTTTCTGAGGGACAGAGAGAAGATGCTGTACCTTTTGTTTCAAGGCCTTAGGGTTAGAACTTCATCTTTGGTTGTCTTTAGGTTGCTACATCAAAGTAGGCAGTAAGAAATTAAAACCACCAGGATAACATAATAAAAAAGAACAAGCCATTTAGGGGGAAAACAAAAATCAATATTTTGTCTTCTAGGTCCCCAGTGAGAAACGCTTTTGTAGAGAAGACAGAGGGGAAAACATGAAAATGGGCTTCTCCTGCCCTAATTGCAAGTACAGCAGGCATGTCAAGTGTGGACAGAGGTAAGGACTGTTTAGTAAACAGGAATAGAGCTGCTGAAACAGAAGGACAAAAGCTAAGGGTCATCCTGTAGCTAAACCTACCTCCAAGAAACCTTATTTGAGGAAGAGAACAAGTAGGCATAATTCTAGATCAATGCTTCCTTGTTTTATCTCCTGCTGGATGTCCTTGCTGCATTTTAAGTGGAGCTTGATTGTATAAATGGTTGTCATATTTTGTAAAAACTTCCAGGTTCGGAATAAACTGGTGGGGGAATGGCTGATGTCTGGATGTCTCTCAGAGTAAAAAAAGCAGCTGCTGGTTTTCTGAGCCGCTGCAACTGGACCTGACCTCAGCAGGGGTTTTGGGACCATGAGAGGGTGTTAAAGTCTCACTTTGCTTCCCTGTCTGCAGAGTGTTTAGTCTCCAGAGCCAGAGCAGCAGTCACATTTTTAAACACTATTTTTTTGGGTTTAGGGGCATCTTTCCTATCTATTTAGTGAAGATAAGCACTCTTCTTTATTGACATTATGGAATGAAAAGTGACTTCTCCACCAGCCAAAATAAATTAAACCTACCTTATTAGGATTGCTGCCTCTGAGCATTGAAAGTGCGAAACACACTCTGGGCAGCAAGTTGTTAAATATACAGGGAAAGGGTGCAGAGGTTAAAGAATATTCAGATAAGTTAGATATATGCAAGTCAGCAGGGCCTCGTGAAATTCACCCTGGAGTACTGCAGGTACCAGCTGAGGTGATCTCTGAACTATTGGCAATTATCTCTGAGAGCTTGTGGAGGATGAGTGAGGTCCCGGCGGATGGGAGAAAGGCAAACACAGAACCTACCTTTGAAAAGGGGAAATAGGAAGACCCAGGGAATCACAGGCCAGTCAGCCTGGCTTTGATACTGAGAAAAACGCAGGAGCAAATTATTGAACAATCAATTTGTAAACACCTAGAGGAAAATAAGGTGATAAGAAACAGCCTGCATGAGTTTGTCAAGAACAAATCACATCAAAGCAATCTCATTTCCTTCTTTGACAGTAACTGGCCCAGTGGATAAGGAGGAAGAAGCAGATGTGATAGATCTTGACTTTGGCGAGGCTTTTGACACACATCCACATGGCATTTTCATAAGTAAACAGGAGAAATATGGTTTAGATGAAGTTATTATGTGATGGGTGCAAAACTGAAAAATTGGGCTTATCAGTAAAGCAGTTATCAATGGTTTGTTGTCAGACTGGGAAAACATATCAAATAAGATACCACAGAGGGCTGTCTTAGGTCCAGTATTATTCAATATTTTCAGCTTTGATGATGGAATATGTAGAAAACTTTAAAGAATTGCATATGATGCTGAACTAGGAGGGGTTGCAAACACTTTACAGAACAGGATTTGAATACAAAATGGGCTTGATAAATTGAAGAAAGTGTCTGAAATCAATAGGGTGAAATTCAATAAAGAAAGACAAGTGCAATGTATTACTTTTGGGAAGAAAAAAATCAAATGCACAAATATTAAATGGGAAACAACTAGTTTGAGAGCAGTTTTCATAAAAGAGGCTTAGCACAGAGCACAAGCAAAATGAAATCCAGAAATGTGAGGATGTGTGAAGAGTAAATTCCATGATTGTGTGAATTAATAGCAATATTGTGAAAAACTGGGAAATAATTATCCAGATCTGCCCTGAGTGGTGGAGCCTGACCCAGGAACATTACATCTGTGCCCAATGGTAATGGCAGGTTTTGAAAAGCATTCTCCTTCAGAAAGGAGAAAGAACAAAGCCTAGAAAACAACTTCTATGAGGAAACGATGAAATAACTGAGTATGGGCTTTCTTCTCAGGAAAAGTTGTAATGCATATAAAGTATGCAAAAATATTATTAAAAATGTTATAAAGAAAAGGAGACTTGCCTGCTTTCCCTGTCTAAGATGGTGTAAATTTGGGGAAAAAAAAGGATGGAATAAGCTAAAGCAGATAGAAAGAACTCAGATAGATGTTCTGGCTATGGGGATGATACTGCACTGGAACAGGGTTTCTGAGGATATTCTGGAATCCTCGTTTCAAGTCCTGAAAATGGGTCAGACAGACATCTGTCTGTGATGTGAAACAGATGTCCCCTGGAGAGTACTCCTACTTTTACATTTCTACAGTAATTCATACTCCTCAGTCAAGAGAAAAGCTCACATGAACAAGATAAGCAAGAATTACATGCATAGATATACATTTCCTCCCAGACTCCCACTTTTCCCCTGCAAACTTCTTTTTTGAATGTATGTACACTTATCACACAGTCTTCTGTTCTTCTCTTCACTTGTCTTTGCCTTGAAATGGAGGGAAGAGTTATTAGTCATTCCATAATTATATGAAAGATTATGAAGCTAGACAGGGCTGCCTTCTATCCAAACATGAAATCCTGCATGGTAGTTTTCCTGGGCTGCTTGCTGGTGCAAAAGCAAGGCCCAAAGACATAAAAAAAACCCCCAAACCCAGACCTTTCTGATATTATCTGCTGTAAGCTGCTCTAAGAAGTGCTTTGTTCTTTTCCTCTTTTTATTCTTGATGAAGATACACAGTCAGAGAATGAAGCTTTATAAATATGACTTCTCCCCTTTAATGGTAGACATGGGACAAACTGGATGGTACATTTATGATGTTTTATTGGCATGATTTTGAACTGGTATGTTATTTATGGGACCATCTTAGACAGAATGCAGCAAACTCTCTGCATCTTGTTATGTCTTCTGTGTGAGCCACGTGCATCCAGAAACGTAACCTTGAAATATATGGTGAGAAGTGGGATCTTCATTTAGGGCTGTAAGGCCAGAAAATCTTAGTCATCAAGTGTTGTTTTGTGTGAAGACTATGAGAAGAAACAGACACTTTTAAATGACTGATCTAAGCTAATATATTTAGCTGCAGAATTTTGCACTCTGCATGACGGGGGATGCTACACTCAAAGAGTTTAGAATGTTTCTTCTCCTTGATGTGCTTGGCTGCATGACGATACCTGCACAAAACAAATTTGCGAAACCTTTTTTTAAAGGCTACAAGACCGTGCTCACCAGTAAAGAAGTGTTTGCCTGGCTGTGAAACTTGGATTCTTTCCTTTGTATTTCTGTGAAACCTTTCCTGGTGCAGGTACCGGGGGTGTTACATTTTATGAAGTTGGTGGTGGCATGAATTTATATTTGGGACTTGGACTAGCTCCCAAAGGTGAAAGTTTAGGAACAGAAATGTATGTTATTTGGGGAAGGGGCATTTATTTGCTAGGTGAACTGGCCTGCAGGTAACTAGGTTTGAATGGGATCAGCTCTCAGCTCCTTGGCAATGTTCCTGTGCATCCAGAGGGAGCCAGGTCAGCTGGAGCCAGGCTCATGCAGGGTACTAAGGCTGCATTCATGTGTTGCTGTGCTTCATGGATATGGACATCCATGCCAAGGTTAATGGTGTCACCAACCTTTCTTTTCTCTCTTTTGCTCTGGCTCTGTTCTACTCACATTTTTAACCCACATGCTTTAGTTTTACCTGTTTTAAAAGTCATTGCAATCGAGTTTGTCAAAAGTGAGCCCCCCCAGGCTCTATTAAAGTGCCAGCAATATTTTATGCACCAGTTAAGTCTTGCTGAAAGACTATTTTGAGACTTTACTGATGTAAGAAAAACAAACTTGTAATTAGTGCCCCTCACATGTAGTATGGTTGAACTGATAGGAAGATGCACCACTACTCACATTTATGATGAGGTCTACAGGACATAATTTTAAGAGGGAATTTTGGCTTAGAAGGTTTTGGGAGGTCACTGGTAATGCTGTCATTAACTTGCCAATGAGAAGATAGAACCATATTTAGAGCCACTTTTACTCCTGTTTTCTGTAATCTAATAGTTTTTGAGCTTTCATTAGCTACCACAAATGACAGATTTGTGGTAGTATGGAACCAAGTGGGTTCTTCATATCACTTGCAAAAGGTCTTATTAAACATAAAGTAAAATAAAGCTTCCTGAATCTAAATATAGGCTGGACTAAATTGGCAGATTTCAGTAAGCATGCCTGCTTAGTAATGAAGATAATACTGAGTGAACTTTATAGAAGGGGAAAAAACCTAAATTAAAAAAAAATCTAGTCTGAAATGCTGCCAAAAATTAATGCATCTTTTCCCCTCTGTGAAACAAGATTGTCCTTGTTTTCCATCTCAGTCAACTAGACACATCTCCTTGAAAGACATTTTCCCCAGCCTGAAACATACCCACAGCCTGTTCCGTGCTAAAATTATCAACCGTAGAAGTTGCATCATGACAGACAAGAAAAAAAACCCCACCAAACCCCAGCCTAAGACAAGATCAAATCCTGACCATTTTTTTTAGGTGGTTTTTTTTGTTTGGTTGGTTGGTTGTTTTTTTTGTTTTGTTTTGTTTTTTGTTTTGTTTTTTTGTTTTTTAAGAGTTAATGCTGGATTCACAGAATAACTTATCTAGGTAATCAGCTGGTCAGATGATCCTGACACCCATCATAGACATTGTACATCTTTAATTGTACTGGTGATGCTGGTTAGATGAAAAAGCTGTTCTTATCTACAGCATTGGCCAGGAGGGTTTAAGTTCATTTCTGAAGCCTCTGAAATGATCTCTCTGGGGCTGAGCCTTTGCTTGAATTTCCCAGCCATGTCCCCTCAGCCCAAGCCTTCATGCTGAGCTGTGTTGTGCCAAAGGGGAGCGCCTTGGAGAGCCTGGGTGAGCGCAGCCACCCTTCAGCTGCGACTCAGTGTGGCTCTGCCCATTTCCAGTGACCCTCTGATCTCCTTCCCCAAGCCCTGCAGGGAGAGATGGCGTCTTCTGCAGATTTCTGGGTAGGCCAAATTGCTGCAGCACAAAAAAAAAAGGGGAGACACTCATGCAGATGTTGCAAGGTCTTGCATGGAAAAAAGACAACACCAGTGTGCAGAAACTCAAATTATTGCTGGCTTACCAGCACTACTTAATTCAAGAACATCCACTGAACTGACTTCATCTGTAAGAGCAGACTTTATGGAGAGGTATGGCCCACCTGTGATAAACATATATGTATATATTTATACACTATCATGGTGATAAATTTTAATGAGAGCTTCATCATGACCAGCTGGTGTTGTTTGAAACAAATTACATTAATAATGCGTCTGAATTTTTGATATAAGACCAAATAATGAGAGTTGTAAAGCTGCAACATAATGTGGAGTCAACAGTTTAGTGGGCTGACACTCCCACCTTAGGCAAGTCTCTGAATCTGCCTCCATCTGTGGGATGAGGTTCATCCCTCCCTCCTCCACACCCCGCTGGGATGTCACAGGGGTGCAGTCTCCTGGCACCGGGGAGAAACGCTGAGATATCTGACAGCGAGGTCTGTATCAACACTTCAGGTAGCACGTCTATTTTGGGGCCAGCAGGCTGACAGCTCCCTGCTACGTGATACTTCTGTTTTCTGTCTCCCTGTCTCGGTGTGCTCCGGATCCTGCTTGTGCCGCCCTGAGCTGCGTGGGAGAGGTGGTGGAAGTCAAAGCACTCCTCTGCTTCTCCCGCTGGCCTGCAGTGGTAGAGGGGGAAAGGCAGGACATGTTTTCAGTGTGCTGCCTCAATCAGGGTCCAGGAGGTCTGGTGAGGCACTTGGACAGAGATCTGCATCACTCTGGTGGAAAGGTTCCATTCCTGGTGATCTGGAGCACATGGACATTCATGTGGGACTGGAATGCAATGGCACCTCTGTGCTGCACACTTCTCACCCAATGTTGGAGCAAACCTCCACCAGGATGGAAGGATTTCATCACTCTTCTTGTTAAATATTCTCAGGACATGTGTTTAAGGTGTGCTAGAACATCTTCCTTGCTTCTCTACGACTTCTGGTGAAGGTCTACATGAACCCATTGGTGCTCCCTTTCTCTTTCTGCTTGTGAGGGTGGGCAGCTCTGCTTGCAAGCCCCACTTTCTGCCTTGCTACCCAGATCTCATCAGGAATACATGATTAAAGTCACATGTGTGTCTCAGTGTGCGCACAGACACAGAGATGCCCATGCCTGGGACTCGTGATAAATACCATAAGCGTAGAGTTTCTTCATACATATCCTATTTTCCATAACCTCTTTTACTCAGTAACTCTTCTCTGTCTTGACACTTAACTCTATGAATGTTTCCTTTACTTTCTAAATCATGATTAATTAAGGGACTTCTTGGTTTTCCACAATACTTTCTTTTTTTCTTTCTTTTTTTTTTTTCCTGAGCCTAACCTTCAATTAATAAGGAGTGTGAACATATAAATAAAAAAATGTCTGTTGTGTGTTTTTCTTGCAATAAATCTGATAATTCCTTATACTGCTGTTCAGTATGTCTCCCCTAAGGTATGCTGAATTTGATCAAATCACTACATCACTGGAATGTTGAGTGTTACTCATTTGTGTGCTAATTACTCTTAATCTGGGTCCTTTTAAAAAGGTCGTCAATTAGACTTTATTGAATTGTCAGCCTTCATAGCAGCGAAGGGAATCTGGTAGCTGGTGTAATGATGTCACAGATGGCTAAATACCCTGTAGTCTGAAGGGAAAAATGAATTAAATATAAGTTCGAGTTACACAATGTGGTGCGAAAATGTGGGAGCCAGGCTTTTTGCAGAGGAAACCACTGTTCACAGCTGATTGAAGCTGACTCTAAAGACCTCTTTTATGGCACCCTCTGGAAAGAGCTATGAATAAATGACCCTTTCTCATCTTATTCCCAAGGTTCACCTTGAAATAGGTCTCTTCCACGTGGAGCAGGTCTTCTGCCTTTTTAAGAACATCTCAAGGCCACCTTGCTGCTGTTTGTTTTCCTTTTAGAGGTTGGGCCAAGAAGATGAAAACTTGCAGCATGAATTGCTCAATACCCACCAGTTTTAAACTTTAACCTTACCTCAGCCAGGAGTTTTTGCAGGGGTGTTGAGGACCTGAAGTAAACGAATCCACATTTTATAAGTCAGTCTTTTCGTGGATTTGCTGTGCATAACTCCTGGCAGTGTGTCTCAAGAAAGAATAGGCAAGCAATTTTGTGTTTTTACAGGGTTTTTTTTGGTAAGCAATTTGGTCTGAGGAAAATTTTGAATGAAGAACACTTCAACCAGAAGATAAATGGCAATCAATACTTGTTTAAACATAATGTATGCCTGAAATTGTACTTACCTATGCATGAGCACAATAATGGTCAAAAATCTGACATACATAAAGATTGTTTAAGTTTATAAAAGTGAGTTTCTTGTGTTATTGCACTTCATTTTTTATTGGATATGTAATTTCCACTACACATTTAGCTCACATTCTTATTATTCTTATCCAGTTAAGTAACAGAAATTCATAGCTCTTTTGTTTGTGATATTGCACATTTGGAAAGCGTTGAGAAAAGCCATAGAAAGGAAATGTACTCATTATCCTGATCAGAAAATAGGGCAAAATGACCAGTCGATTATATGTGTACCTTACAGATCTCATTAATGGGTGCAATTTAGTTAGCCCTGAGGTAAAGATTTTTCAAGTCCTTTTGGCTGCATGGGAAGAGAGGGCAAATTTAACTTTAAAAAGTTACCACCTTTTCAAAAATGTACTTAAAACTTTGAGAACTGAGAAATTCGAATGAAGGGGAGGGATGATTACCATGGGGTTTTTTTGTTATTTTTTTCTCCTCATTCAAATAAAGCATGTCTGGGATTGGAGAGGAAGAGCCAGAAGCTGTCTTCAGAAGGCATAGAATGTTTCCAAACAAGGAGACTGAGCTAGCAGAGAACAACACATTGTACTTGTGAAAACTTTCTGTGGCCTTGTTAGCAGGGAGAAAAGGGCAGCAGTGGTGTTGGTAACCTGTTCAGATGAAACTTCAAGGTTCTCTCCTGTGCACGCTTTTGTCTGGCTGTGCTGTGGATCATAACCCCCTTGGAGTATCTAGGATGACATTCCTGCCACAGGAATCCCTACTCTCTGCTGAGTTCACTAATTGAACTCACCCATATGCAAATACCCAGTGGAGATGTTTTGTTAACAATTTTATGGGATACTGGAGGCTGGTGTGTAGGGTTGGCTGGAATATCTTACTGTGGGAAGCACTGGGGAGACCTGACTCTTTTTTCACGTTGATTACTGCGAGATATGGAATCTCCTGTTTTCTTTTAACTTTGGGATGTGCTCTTAGTCCTTTCACTTTACTCCTGAGCTGAATAGTACCTTGTTCCACAAGGAGTCCCGTTGGTTCAAAGGGATCATTCATTGGTGGGAAGGTGCCACTCAACACGACTGAAAACCTCGGAATCTGGTCCTTAAATCAAGTTTTGCTAGTTGAACTTTATGTCTGTGCTTGTGTGCATATCGGTTTTTCAGCTGTTTTTTTTTTTTTTACAAGGGACTGTAGTTTGCCCTTTTAGACGTCACTGAAACCTTTCATTTCCAGTGCTTCTGTTAGGTCACAAACCTTCATAATGTTCTTTGTTGTTGTTTGTTTCATGCACTGAATTAGAAATTAATTCTCTCTCAACTTCTCTTGCATGTGCTTCTAAAATTATATTCTCCATTTAATGTATTCCATGGTATGTGTGTCTCATCAAATGTGACAGATTGGGGTGATTCTGTCAATAATTCATATTTGATATAGAATAGAACAAAGTTAAGAGGGAATTGCAAAGCAATATAATCCCTGTCCCTTTTAAACAGATGAAGTTGGACTGAAATTGATGTCTTTGACCAGGACACTTAACATTCAAAAGCCAAACCTACCAGAACAGGGAGTGATAGCTGCTTGTTTGGAAGTAAATGGGAAACCAGGACAGGGGATAGCAATGGACATCTTCAAATGAAGTCCTATGGGCCTCTCTTTTCAGAGGTGAGGAAGCAACCACAGACCTCATCAAATTCCACTGGAGTCCCAGGTGCTCAATACCTCTGAATTTCAAGCAGTTAAGTAGGGCATGCAAACTGGGATGCTGCAAGCTAACAACAGTTGAGGCTGATCCACTTGAAGGTGCTGCAGAAGCAGTTCATGAGGAACTAAAGGCTGGACAGAAAGCCACCAAAATCAGTTTCATGCAGGCCAAAAACCCTGCAAATATCTTTGGCTTCATTGATAGAGTCCAAGATGCTTTGATTAGTACAGAGAAATAGAAAGCAAGGAGGTTGGGTTTTGTTGGTTTTTTTTTAAAGCAGCTCTAAATAGTTGGAAGATGGGAGGACAAGAGTCTGTTTCTGCTCTGTCTGAGAGAGGAAATCTCCCTGCTCTATGCCGAGAGTTTGCTCCATGATCCCTGATGGAAAGCAGGGACTCCTGCTGGGCTGTGCAGGCTTTCAGTGAAGCAGCTGTTCCTCAGAGAGGGGACAGCTGAAATTTCACATGGGTGTTGTGCATGCAGTTTGACCTCCAATGCCTCACCAGGCATCTTTTTCCTGCTGCAAATGGTCTTTCTTCCAAGGGAATCTGCTAGAGCTGTTCCCTTATTGATTTGGTGCATGACTGAGATATGGAAGGGAACCCTTAGATATTTCTGAGAATCAGAAACGTTTTGTAATCCCCTGGAGACCTGGAAAAATATAATTTTGCTGCAGTGGAAGCAGCAACAAAAGTCCCTTTGAAATCCCATGTGGTCAGTGTCTGCCCATGAGGAACTGTCTGATACTGCAAGTTTCTTCCTAATCTCCTGTGGGAGGGATCCTTCTGCTGTGTCTGCAATGTTCTGCATCACAAGGTGCCCATCTTCTGCAGTTGGATAACACACCCTGGAAATGTTCTGTAATTTCCTGCAGAACTGCCTGTTGAGGAAGTTACACTATCACAAAAAGCACCTTGAGATTGTCAAAACTGGTAAACTTCTGGGCTCATGGACTTTTCCCAACTCCCAGTTTTCCTCAGCCAGGCTTAGGACAGTTGTCCCTCCTCTCCAACCAAGGCACCCTCACCTGGATCAGGACTGCTTTGCCAAGGCCTCTCAGGGGTTGATTTATGTGCTGACAAAAGCAACCACGTGTAAGGAAGCAGTTTGTCTCCCAAGCCTTTCAGTGGGCTGAAGATTCCTGCTGCACAGATGCTGCTCAAGAGGACATTGTGTAATTCAACTGCAGGAGTCTCAGAGGGCTGGGAAAAGCCAAAATCTGCCTGGGACAATCGAGTGTGGTGCTGTGTGGTCATAGAGATGAAGCTCTGAGCTTTCATGCCTTTGAGTCTTGTTGATAAGACAGGGCAGGACAGGGAAAAGCACTATGTGAGGAATAGGGTGCCTGCCTCCTCCTTCAATTAGGATAGGTCTGACCCAAAACAAAGCACTCATCACCTGTAACAGATAAATTTACCCTGCTGTTCATGCAGTATTCCCCTTGCTAAATGTGTTGCAGAGGTGATGAACCCACAGGCTGCAGCGAGGCTCGTGTTGATTGAAAGTTTTTCTCCTTAAGGGAGCAGGATGCACAAAGGGAGGATGAAAACAAGGAGTGATGGTAGCCAATGCTCGGGGTGTCCAAGCCTGTCAGGGTCTTTTGCTCATTTGGGAAAATCAGAAACACACCCACCAATCCCCTCAAATGTAATTTCAAAGACCCCAGTCTATTTCGGAAGACACTCCCTGGACTCAGAACTTCTCGGTGCTCAATCTGTGTTACACTCATGGTGGCTTTAATCAACAACTGAGAGTTAATTACAGTTAATTTGGCCTGATTTTTCTTTTTTTTTTTTCTTTTTTTTTTAAGTTTTAGGTCAGCAGTTATTTGTACAAACTTTATAGGATTATCCTTATAAAAAACTCTGTTTATTCATTCTTATTTCAATGAGGGTAAACTGTGTATCTGCATTACAGCAAGCACTGGATTTTTGGTTCTTGTTTTGAAGTTGAGTCTGGTGGAAGCAACTACTGGCTGTTATTCACAATGCTTTTACTTAGGACAAAAAATTGGAGTGAAATTGTGGGGAGAAGAGGATTATGCTTTGGCTGTAGTGAGGAAAACAAACACTTCATTTTGAGTGACCTGGAACAGGGGGGAAAAAAAGAGGAAAATTCTGGGTAAGGATTCTAGTCACCAGGTAACAGAAATGCCTGAGAACAGGCATTTAGAGGTTTTTATGAAAGCATTTTCTTTGTGCTCCAGCGTAGAAGAATAATGATTTGAAACACAGGAAGTTGCCATGGAACAGAATCATCACCCACTGATGAGCTTTATTGTCTCATAATGTGTCAGCCCACAAAAAGTCACAGCAAATGGTCAAGATGCTCTCTGTGGTGATGGGCCAAGACCATGACACTGTCTTGTGACTTACTCAAAAGGTGCAAAAATAAACATCTCTTCTGCCTGTCATTTTCTATTTCACTGTGTTTACCCCAAAAAGAGGATAACTTTTCAGAAAAGAGTGAAAAGTTGCAAACAAGAACAAAAAAATATTTTCCCAGGGTAGAATATTCTGTTATATAACACACCAGAAGGATTACTGTGTGCTGGAAGGGAAAAACACACTTGAAGAGCAAGATGAAAACAAAACTCTACAGAAGTGAGTTTTGAATGTATCCTCAATGCAAACTGAGAAAACTGAAGTTAGAGAATGTAGATGACACACCAGTCATGGCACTCTGCTTGCAGTTTTAAATGTCATGTGCTGAAGGTACTATTTTGCTCTCCCAGTCCACATGAGAAACTCAATTCCTCTCCGCCCCTGACCATGAATATTAGCCTGCAGCCTGTGGTCAAAACACATTGTTCCGGTTTCCGTTTTCACAGTTTTACTCCTTCTGTGGTTTCAGACCAACTAAACAGACTCTTTTTCTTTGCAATCTGGAAATCCAAAAATCTCAGCCTAATCTTTCTGCTTCTGATGCCTTCCAAGTTTTGATGAGGTTGTTTTATCTCTTGCTGTTATTAAAGAGCAGGTCAATGCTGCTCCACTTATTCTGTAGATTTTTACCACTCTGTGCATGTCAGGAATATTCTTTTTATCTTCGCTTTTGAATCCCCTGTTAATCATATCATGATGCACCTTTTTCAAATCTATAGTTTTATTGAATGGTGTTTTTAATCTTTGCAGAACTCCTAACTAGTCATGTCCATAAAGAAATGAAAAAAACCCTGGTATTCACATCACCTGATGTGGTTGGTTTTTTGGGCTCTGCAAAGATTAAAAACACAGTAAGACTTGAGAGTATCCTAGAGGGAATATAGAGGTTGCTATTAGTATGTTCTTCTTTTGAACAGAACTGATCTGAGGGTTTGGAAATAGAGGAAAAGTGACTGTTTAAGGCAATAGACAAGGTTGAGATTTTAGATACGTGTATTATGGTGAGAAGAAACTGGGAAAATTAAGAGGGCCAATGCTGAAGCTGCCTGTAGGTTCATCCACATTTCCATACCCTCTGATGGGGCACTCCCTGTCGCAGGATTGCAGTAAAACAATTGGGGTGGTGCCAGTGGTGGGATGACTCCTCATGTGGGCATGGAGAGTGCTCTGTAGAAGCCAGGCGGATCACTGATGAGGTTTTACAGGCTTATTCACTGCCAGGACAATTCTTTGTGTCCCTCTTCTGGACTGGCAGCTCCACACTGCTGTTGCCAATGCTGGAACTCGTTGAGCACTGCTCTTGGGGACAGCTGCTGGTGGGGAAGGACTGCAGCCCTCACCCTCTTTGATCACATTTTGCCACAATTTCTGACATTCAGACCAGTAATAACCTTCTTTTTTTCTCCTCATACCTCCTTTGCCTGATCTTTATCAGCTGTGGGTGTCTCCCAGAAAAGGTGGCCAAGCAGCACAACGTGCACCAGCCCTGTCCTTCTGCAGGAGATGTCAGTGCAGGGTTCCAGAGGCTCCACAGAAAAATGGGAAAAGGGGCAGGAGGGGCAGAGAAGAGACCAGGCCGGAATGGACCCGGTGACAAGCACAGAGGAAAGGAGGAAAGGAGCGGGACAGGAAGGGGATAAGAGCTTTAAAGAAAGAAAGGGAGGGATGGAAACAGGGCAAGGACAAAGAGCATTCCTGTCGGGAATCCTGGGGTCTCTCTTCAGGTCTGGGCACACATTTGGCATGCAGCTTTGGAAAGTTATGTCACGTTCCTGCCTGCAATGTGTCCTCAGGAGCCTGGAATGTGAGCTTAGCTGCTTATTATTGGACTCCTTATTTACAAAGCTAGGAGGGCCTGTTTTGATCTTTTATTCCAACTCTTTTTGCAGTGTATGTGGTTGAACTTGCTAAAATTAATTCCTGCTTAACCTGCAGCCTATCTTCTAAGGAAAAAAGCTCCAGAATTTATGGGGGAAATTCAGTGCAAATCTTTAAATCTCAGTTTGGTGTATTTGCCCAGCAGTTAATAGTTCTTCTTGGGTTTTGGTGGGGGTTTTTTTCGGTTTTTTGGGGTTTTTTTTCCTGCTCTGAATTGTTTTACCTTCAGCTTCAGTAGGTGTTAAACCTCGATGTCTGTCTCCAGACCGAAACTTCCCTCGATTACCAAATTTTTATCCCTCATAGTTGGCTGTAACCTCTAATTAATTCACCCTCTCTTAACTCGTTCCTCCACAGAGAAAGACCTGTTTTATTTAAGCCACCAGGGCGCGTTTCCTGGTGCTTTAATTGTCCTCGCAGCTCTTCCCTGGTTCACCTCCCGCTCGCCACCAGCTCCCTGGATGGCGGGGCGCTGGAGCAGGAGCCGCTTCCAGCAGGAGCCGCGTCCAGGAGGGTTCGGAGAGCAGCGCACCTCACAAAGAGCACAAAGCGCTGCTTGTGGGCAGGCAGCAGGAAATCCTTTGTGACCGGCTCCCGTCCTCCTCCTCCTCCTCCTCCTCCTCCTCCTCCTGCGCCAGGCAGGCGTGACCGCGGCTGCGGGCAGCGGGAATTGCCTCTCCTTCCCAGCCTTTGGGGTGTGAGCCCGCATCTCCTGCCCCCGGCGGGTGGGACGGGCTGCGAGCATCCTCGGGATGCTCCTTGGTCCCGCGTGGTTTCAGGAAGCGCCTCGCCGTCCTGAGGATGGAAGCTTGCTCTTGACAGCGGTGCTGGCTGCCTTTGTTCGGTCCTGTGTGTTTAAACATCACTCTGCAGCTGTTTCCCACACACTTTTTTTTTTTTTAATCTGTCATTTCCCTACATCTGCTGATGTTTGGAAAAAAAAAAAAAAAAAGGAAAAAAGCAAGGATTTGTTAGATTCCCTCTGGTTTGTTTTGGGTTTGGCTCTTTTCTTTTTTTTTCCCTCCCTAAATGTGTTTCTGAAGTCTGAAATGAGACACACACACAACATAAAAATAAAGGATTAGTAGATATTAAATAGCACAAATTACAAGAAGTCTGGAACCAAACCGTGGAATCAGAACAATACCAGACTCTGTGGGAGCTGAGGCTGGACCTGAGTCCAAATCCACATGCTGTGGTTTACTCTCAGTTATGTAATGGTCCAAGCCAGAAGTTTCATTCAGAATGGAACATGAGCTGAATTGGGATCTGTGTCTGAATTTTGCAGTGCAGACCCCTTGACAACTGGCAGTGACAAAAAGCACTTATAAAGGAACAAATTAAGTGGGTGAAGCATATTACCAACGAAAAACCAATACAAAGCTGCAGAAGAAAAACACGATTCCAGCCTAATTGTCAGTGCTGATCTGGATTTGTTGACTGGCAGGAGAGATTTTACTCATGTGCCTCAGATATTTCAAACACCGTGGACCTTACTCTCCTCTTTTACATCTCCATGACTCCGCCAATTTCAGTGACTATTTCTAATTTGCACAACTTTAAGTGGCAAGAGAATAGGTCTTCTGACATTACCAGTGTCTCATTCATGTCTAACAAAACAGACTTAGAAAAAAAAAATTGGTTTACATACAGAGGTATACAGAAAAATATACCTCACAGTCCAAGTAAACATGAGAAGGCTGCCAAATCTGCCTATATAAATCTCAATATTTTCAACATTTAATTAAAAAAGAGGAGTGTTCACACTACTTCTTAGGAAGGGAGGGAAAGGTTAGATTATTTTAGCATTCTCAGAACAACCAATGATATAGAAGCATCTGTTCCAAAACAAAAATATTAACATCTGTCATACATTTAGAAGACATGTAATTGATTTTTAATTTAATTGCCATTTCAGATCAGAACAATAAGCTTTTCTCTTTTTTTACCTCTAATCTATATAAAAATGTTGGTTATACTGACTCTTTTTTTAGAGGAAAAAACCCAAAATGTTAAAAAACAATGTCAATTATTCTATTAATGGGCAAATAATTGTATAGTTAGTAAAAAAGTAGGCATTAGAAATAAATTACAAAAAATTCATTGCAAATAACAGGTTTTGCTGCTTTTCTGTTCACAACTGACTTGTGAGCTGATCAATGTTTCTGAGAACATATTTCACCCTCAAATTTGCCAGTAAGCTTGGTGAGAAAAAATTTCTAAGACTCTTCTCTGTGTGTATCTGTTGTAAGTCTTTACAAGCTTGGTCTGTTCAGGAGGTTCTGGTTTTTCATTCTACAGTTTGAATCTGGATCCTTCCTGCCATAAGAAACATAAGTTGTGTTGTAAAGTTCATTCAGTCAGTTACTTCAGCAATGGGATGCAATTTCCAAAGCCTCTGTGCTGTGAAGTTCTGACAATTTTGCCAGTTAAAACCCTTTGTATGCGTCTTTTCACAGCATTTCATAACACACTTGCAATGGCAGATGCTCTGATTTAATTATTAACTCATACTCCAGATACTTCCATTTCCTTGATAATTTTAAAGACTGTCTGTCTGAAGAATCTCAGGATTTTTTATAAATTAATTCCATGTAATATCAGTATTTTCCCAGCAATTTGCCTTAGAAGGTGTTTAGACACCTGCCTATACTTCTGATGGATTTCCAGATTTCACATCCATATGCTAAGGTAGAAATAACATCCAAAGTAAAAAAAACCAAACAAAACCAAACTGTTTTCTAAACTTGAAGTTGTAGGCTATCCATGATCAAATTTTGAATAAGCAACAAGCTGCAGCTCTCCCCATGCTAATTCATGATACCACTTTCCTTTTGGATATCCTCACTAACCTCCTCATTGCTGTCAAACACAGGAAACAAATTAATTGCCCTTTCAGACACAGACATACCTGGGAGTGGCCAAGGTTCCAATTAGATAAGTGTTTTTTTCCTGCCTGATTATTTAACCCATAACTTTTAGTGATGATGGTCAGCCTTTCTATCTCTTGCTTTCAGGTTCACTAAGTTATCTAGTGAAACTCTGGACAATTTCTTTGCAAACTCAGTAGCATGAATTTGAACAAAGTCATGCCGATATTTCATCTGTTTATGCTTTTTTTTTTCCTGGTGAAGTCCCATGAATTTAATGTTTCAGTCTGTAACCAGAAAGATGACAACTAATGACTAACTAATAAGACTAGTTTTCTGCCTACTTCAAACACCCACAAAATTAAGAGAAAACAGGGTGTGTTAATTTCTGCATGAGGCAGATTTTCCTGTTAAGAGAAAACTTGCCTGCGTTCAGGTGTTTGTATGGATAACAAGGAGCACAGTTAACACTGATGAAATGATATACAGGGCTCACAGTCATGGCAGGGTGTTGCTACTTAGTTTCTGTCCATCCCATTGGGGAGTGTATGAACCTGGAGCAGCAACCAGGATTTCCCTGTGCCTCTGGTGTGCAAGGTGTTGGAAACCCTGGCTTTGCAGAGAGGCTGGGCCCTGTAGGGTACCTGACACCTCGCACTCTTCAGTCCACGTATTCTTTGTGCATCCTCTGCTGTTCATTAGACAATACTGCAAACAGAATACCCAATCAAATAAAAGTGTTTGAAGAGCACAAAATAATTACAGAAACCAGGGAGTAACTGCCAGTGGAGCAGCTGGAGAATTTGACCAGCCAAATGTGTCTGTTGCTGTCAGGGCTACACAGGAATTCCTGTGGGAGAGAGGACTCTCAGACCACTGCAGCAGCACCTGTGATGTAAAACAAGGTGGGTGTTCTGATAATTAGCTGAGCACCCCAGTTTTGTGGGAATGGGCAGATTCACTGCAGGGTAATTTAGCACAGGTATGCTGGAGTCAATGGAGATGCAGGAAATTACAGCAGTCAGAGGTCTGAAGTCACAGTCCTTGCACAGGACAATTTTTCTGGCTCTAGGTCATTCAGAGCCAGCGTGACCAAAATTTCACCTTTTGGTTCAACTTTAGCAGGTTCTAATGCTGCTTGTAGCATTACTTATGCCTGAAGACTTTGTTCAGATGTGGTGCCCTTCAATGAATTACAGCTGTGTTGAGGTATCTGCAATCTTCATGTGCCTAAGGAAACCATCTTTCTGCATTGTAACACCACAATTGTTTGCCAGTCAGAAAGTGATTTTTAGCACAAGCATAACGTTTTTATTCCTTGTTTAAATAACAAAGCAAATAATCGTATCTTCTTATGATGAAAGCATCTTAGCTCACTTAATTCTAGATATCTAAATCTGAGCTAATCATCTGGGTTGCTTTTTATAGGCAATGGAAAGGAATAAATCTTTCTAGGGCACAAGCCAGTGACCTACTTGAGATGTCTATCTGAGGATGAGATGTTCTGTGGGTTAAAAATGCCTGTTAAGGGAGGCCACGTTATTGCCTCTGGTAGTGATGTCTTCAGCTTTATTTTTCAAACATCGAGACGATTTTCCCTCTTCTCAAAATCTCTGAGGAATGGGCTCACACTCACCTCCTCCTTCTCAGCCTTTCTGATTGTGTAGATCTACAGCTGCTACAGCTTGATGCAGTTGTGATTCTGCAGCAGACACATAAATCCACAGTGGTGTGATCAGCACAGGCACAGAGCCATTTCGTGAGCCTGGAGACAGCTCTGGGCACTGCTGACACAGCCATTCCTCTGCTTTCCTTTCCATTGTCTTTGGCACTAGCTGTCCACTGGCAACTTCTGACCCAGCAGGTTAGGTTTGCATCTCAAAATGCCTCTGTGTGGCTGCCCTTGATTAAGACTGGAATGTCTTAAGAGTGAGAAGCAATGTTTAAATTTTTTTTTTTTTTTAAGTCCTAAGTCTGAATTTTGCCTTTGTGGTGCAGAAGGCTGGTAACAGCAGCCGCTAAGTTTCTGTTGTTACACTTTGGGGACATCCAGATGGCATGTTAACTTCTGCAGCTTCTGAAGGATCTGAGAGAAAGCTTCTGTGTTTGTCCAAATTACAAAAAAAAATTTTAAAAATATGTAATACTTGTGAAAGTTTTAAAGTCCTTTGCTCTCCTGACATGGTATAAAAGCATGGCACTTCAAAAAAGACATGCAGATTTGTGTATGCAACAAGCCCAAGGGAGAGTGCTGTGCCATATTATTAAAGTTAGTGAATCTTATGAGTCTGAGTTGAGAGTTCCATCTTTCTGACACAATCAGCAGTATGTCAGCTTGCTGAAGCCTGCTGGGCTGATTAGTATCCTTTATTTCAAGCGCAGAATGTAGGAAATTATTTTAAATATTTTATATCTTCATCGAGGTCTTTCGTGAGCTTAAGGGTGAGCAGCTCACACAGGATGTGCAAAGAACACTGCAATACACTTCAGTTTTGCAATGTCCTGTTTGTTCTATTCTTTGAGGAAGTAGGAATGTGATTTCTTCCTATAGCTGTGCAAAATTTTTGTCTTTTATTGGACACTCTTACCTGGAGCTCTGTGTTGGAAACCAAAGCTTGTGTCTTCTCCATTGACCATGTGAGTACCTTTAAGGAACTTGACACTGCTTCAGTTTCCTGAAATTCTGGGCCTCCATTTCATTCTCATGATGATCAGATTTTGCAGAGCCTGCAGATGCCTTGTAAACCACTTTCCTGTTGTAGACCAAGCCACTTCCACCAGTAAAGCAGACAAGTGACCTGGAGATGACTTCAGCCAGGAGTTCATGCAATGGTGTTTCTACAGTTGCAGTTAACTTTTCTTGTTTTTCATGTTGGCACTCAGAAAATAAGAGTTCAGTGTCTAGTTCTCTGGTCTGATTCACAAAATATTTCTGACTTGCTTCCCATCTCCTTTGAATGCAATTTCCTTGCCAGCCCCATTCTTCCCCAGCTGATGTCTGAAAACACTTTCAAAGTTGTTGTTTGGACATGAGTTTATGAAATGTCTGTGCAGGAAGATCACTCTTCTCACTCTGAGGTCATAATTCCTGCAATCGTCTTATGCTGGTTCCGGTGCTTTTTTTTCCATGGGCCACCAGAAACATTTTTCAGACTGTTTGGTGGGTCTGGCTGACAATGATCTGCCTTATCAACAAGCACTGGATTTTTCTAGTTCTCAGTCTGAGTGAGGCTTTAGCATCTGTGCCTGTCTTCAGACTGAACTGGAATGATTCAGCTGTTATTATCCCTCATGCAGGAACTCTGGAGTTCGTCACTATAAAAGCAGCAAGTGGCAGCCCAAGGTCTGAGGCAAAATGCTTCTTACTGTGCTGTGAGTGCCTTTACTTGCTGATCTACCAGGGTTTTCCCAAAGATTTGATAGCTGAGAACATTTTCTTTCTGTGGTTAGCATTGGCATTGCATTCTACAAATTTCACCAGCATCCTGTAAATAAGGACAGAAACAGCAAATATGGAAACAGAACTGGTGTCTTCTGGTTTTCATTTCAGTGACCATGGTGGATAAAAGATCTGTCTAGCTAGGTAAAACAAGTTCTATGAAAATACACACACACAAAAGAAAAAAAAAAAAAAAAGAATTCAGTTCAAATTTTTCACTTCAGCTTAATCCTTTAGTTATTCTCTTCCTATGGCTACAGTTCTGGTTCAGAGAAAGACGTGAGGTCAGTGTGGAGCGCTCAGTAATGAAACTGCTTCACTTTGACTACAGGAGGAGCAGGGTGAGTCTGTTCCCTGAATTGCTATTTGCCTACAGAAGCTGCTGTGTCTCGTTGCCTGTAGAACAGCCCAGGGCTGCCTCTGCATCTTTGGCTGTCCTCAGGGGCACTGGTTCTACCTTCTGTTAAGCTCCTCTCTCAGCTGTACCAAGGGTCACAATTTGCATCCACATGACAGAACATAAGGATGGCAGAACACACCATAGGCAAACATAATCCCTTATCCCGACTTTGACAGCTACTAGATTCCTGAGGAAAGGGGCAGGACACAGGTTTCGTACAGGTATTTTACCTTGTGTGTTCATCTGGCTTCTGACAAATCCTAAACTTCCTACATTTATTTGTTTGGGTGTTAAGTGTAGGTTTGGGCTTAATGCAGCACTGTAGACACTCTGCCAAAATAAACCAAGCAAAAATGTTTCCTTGTTTCAGACAGAATTCATGGCTCCTGGGCCATCTTTCTGAAAGTTCTCCTCTTGTGCAGGGATATTAAACCAGACGTTTCCTCCAGACCTAACATTTGTATTCAGACTCAGGTATGCATTTGATATCTAATGCACAGTTTGCAACTAATTTATGACAGGTTAGTGTTGGAAACAAACAAAAAAGCTGCAGTCTACTCTCAGCAGTGAGAGTAGACACTCTTCAATTTGGAAAAATAAAAGCAGAGTTTTAGTTGTTAGCTTCACCAACTCAGTGCTTGTCTGTTAGGTCATAACTACCTGGCTGCCTGCCTTTGCAAAGGTGATTCTGTTATTTTGTGCATATAACTGGACTGGCCTCAGTCGATTTAACTTCATGTGACTGGATCTGCTCATGGAAGATTGGATGACAAATCCTGTTGGGTCAGTCTACACCAGATTTGATACAATCGTCACTGTGAAAGTATCTCTTGACTGGATGTAGTGGAGATGACCAGAGTGCTGTTCCCTCCGAAGAGATGTGGGCAAGCCCAAGAAGACCCAATTATTTTTAATTGTATTTCATCACTAGAAAACATCTCAATGGATCCAACTTGTATCTTTTGCATTGCTGTCTCTCTACACATGTTTCTGAAATATTCGTTCCTGGTTTTAATGAACCTGAAGAAGGATATTGATTAAAGTGTGAAAACATCTAAAGAACTCAATGTCTTCAGATCAATAAAATAAAAACATTTGTTGAGTTTAATTTCAAAATGCAGCTCTGCCTTGTTTGGTTGGTTCTGATTGTTTCAGGGTTTTTCCTCTCCTAGATTGGCCACTGACTAAACACATAGCCATCCCAAGTCTTTTCTCTTGTTCAGTTTGCTGTGTGGAAGCTGAGATTTTCAGAAACCACCAAATAGCTACTTGCTCCTTATCAGGTCTGTTTAAAATACCTCAGATTTGATACCAAAATCTGAATTTTGATGTCACCCTGAAATGTTGATGCTCAGACCTGAATCTCTTCCCTGCCAGTTCACGGCTCCTGCCTTTGCCTCTTTTCTTGACAAGCTTTGGCATGTCTTCTGAAGAAATTGTCCATGGAAACAAGTGAGAAGGCCAGCCTCTCATCTCCTTGTCTAGTGGTGCTATAAAATATTTACTTGTAGTCGTTAAAGAGGGTCCCACTCTCTTTGGAGGTGCTGACCTAAACCCCTGGGGCTCCTGTTTACCTCTGTTTACAAGGGACACCTTCTGTAAACGTGATTCTTCTGAGGTGGGTGTAGAGGCACCCACCAACTCTGTTCACATGAACTGTGATTCAGAACTGCTCTCAGCGCAGCCACTGATCAGGACAAAAATTAAACCATGGACCAAAAGCTGTCTGTTCTCTCTGGATCTCTCATCTGCTCCTCTGGGCCTGTGGTGGTAACCTGCAGTCACTTTCAACTCCACCTGCAGATGTCTTCTCACCTCATGAAATAAAGAAAAGAAAGGAAAGAAGCTACAGCTTTGACATTTTCCTTTTTTATTTTTTTTTCCAGATAAAATACAGTTTACATATTTTATGAGATTAATGTCCCTTGTTTCTGATTACAAGAATCTGATCAGCATATTAATAAGTTTAAAATAAAAAACCCTCAAACTATGCAACAGCTGCTATATTGCTGCTGAATATATTCAGGGTATGTAATTTTTTATGAGATATTTATTGTAATAGAGAGAGGGATTTGTCTGAGAGTGTGCCTATGCATGTGTATGTGACTTTGGGCTAGCATTAATAAACCAGTTATGTTTCTCCTACATAACACATGAGGGCAGGCAAAGGAGGATGTCCAAAGCATCCTGAAAAAAGCTACAAAATGCCCAGAGTTTTAAATGTAAGCTGTAGGTTGCAGTACTATTTTGAACTGGCTCTTAGAGGTTTTGATCCTGGAGTGGAGGAAGGGTGTAGAAAATACTGGATTTCCCTTTGAAGCCAACGGGACTCTGAAGCACTCAGCATCTCCCGAGCTCGCTGTACAGCAGCAGGTTCACCTTTAGAAGCTGTGCTGCAGACACAGTGAAGTGGTCAGCCCATACATGTGCACCTTAGCAGCTGCATTGTCAAGCTGAATGAATGGTGGGTGGTGCCTCCTTCATTCTCTTTTTCTCCCCTGAAAAGAGTCAAGGAGAGCGAGGAAGCTGGAGAGTGGAAGACATGTGAATTGAATTCCTGCATAGTCAAAACAGAAGTCTATTTCATCATGATTGAAAGTTAATTCACTGTGTTGCTGTAGAAACCCTGGCAAATGCATTAACCTGAATGCCCAACCATTGCATTCTTATAACAGCTTTTTTTAACACTTGTTTATTTAAGAACATGTTTCCGCTGTGTTACCATGTACTTTTTTGTACTTCTGCACAAAGAAAGGCATTATTTCTTCCCAGGTAGGTTGTGCAAATAGCTCAACTTACTTCTGCCTGCAACTTTTTCACTTCCTAAGTGGCATATTCCCTGGATGTGCCCACTGACGGTGCTGTGTGATATAATCACCCATTCCTGCACAACCAGGACAAGCATTCTTTTCTCCAGCATTCAGAACAACCAGGTCAGGGACCTGCAAGAAGCCTCCTTGCTGGGATTTCTATCTTCCTTTGAGAAGGACAGTGAATTGTGGAGACTGGGGAGAAGCCAGGAAGTTCTGCTGTTTTGCTTTGGCAAGATATTCCTACCTCCACTTGTCTTTCTCCTCTCACCATCCATCCCCACCCGGGAGTGTTGATGCTGGTTTGGTGCCCAGAATGCATGATCCCTCCACAGACTGTGAAGAGACAATCTGGAACAAGACTTTATGTCAGCTGTTGCTTAAAGGAATGAAAAACAGAGTTGGATCTTGAATTCTGTGTTGTTCCTCACACAAATGGATTGTGACCTGGGTATGCTTAGCGGGGTGTAAATTAGAGCACGGCTAAACACTGATGATAAACAAAGCTAAGTATAGTCTTGGGAGGCTGCAGCCTCCTTTCACTCCTCAGATTGTTCACAACCCTCAAAGGCATTTGCCCGTTGTTTTGTGCTGCCTGGTGGGTTGAATTTGTGCCACTGGCATCCAACTCATCCAACCCCTGAATTCCTGGGAGGGCCGCGAGCAGCACAGAGGTCTCACCCCGTGCTGACACCACTCGAATTCTCAGCACCTTCCTGCTTTCCTGGGTGACTGCCCTGGACAGAGGAGGCATGATCAAATCATTTAACCTGAGATTCTCTTGATGGCAGCAAATGACGGACTTAGGAGTTAGACAGACAAGACTGGGCAATTACTGGGCCATTTTAACTCTTTCTAGTGTCTGCCTGAAGAATTGTCACTGAAATTAGTGCTTTATAATTTTGGCTATACTTGAGTTCCTTAATATATTTTTTTCCCCATTGTTGTATGTGTGTCATGGAACGATGAGCAGAGTCTGTGGCCCCAAATGTGAAGGACATGCCATTTTTCTGTCTGATTTATTTAATTACTTTTGTGTCAAGGCTCCGGTGAGGAGCTTTACAGGATCCAAGCTCTGAACAGTGCAGTCATGATCCTCTGTCAGTCATGCTTCAACTCCATTGTCAGAGGTCTTACGCAGGGCTGAGGAACCTAATCCCAATGGTCATTTCTTAATTGTTGTGCTTTGCCCATATGCTTGACAATTGTATTTACCAGTTCTTTACTAGTTTGCTGTTTTCTGTCACCTTTCACCTCAGACGTGGTGAAAAACAAGCCAGTAATATTGATAACCCCAGCTCTAATTGCAAAGCATGTGATTGGATTTCTGTAATAACCTCGATGTCAGGGCTGCTGGAAAAGTGCCAGAAGGTCTGTTCCTCTGCTGGGTCAGTCAAGAATTGCTTTGTTGGGTTTTTTTTTTTCCTCCCTACATTTTCTGGTCACCAGTTCAATACATACGGGGAAAAGGCAGCATTAGGAGAAGGTAGATTTGTCTGAAAGACACAAATTTCCACCTGAGTCTTGGGATTGTGTGCTGTGATTTGAACAGCAGCAGGTTATGTATCACAACCTTTACACCTCAGTTAGCCAAACCCAGGTTGATCTGTAATGTAGCAAAACAACGTTAAGAATTTTCTTGACAAGCTGAAGAGGAGGGAAGCTTCTCTTAAAAAAAAAAAAAAATGACAAAATAAATTTTAGATGCAGGTCTGAATGTGTTTTTTCTGGTGCTGTAACCAAACTTTTCCTGTTTTTCAGCTCTAGTCAATACCTCTGAATGAAAGCTGAAGCGAAGTTCATGTATCATGGATGTTGAAATCAATGAGTTGGGAGTGACTGGAGAAAAAAATTGGAAGTGGCAGAAAAATAAATAGTTTTATTATGTATTATGCTCCTGTCTTCCACAGAAAAGTTTGAATAGATATATGATATTGTATAATCAAGAAATAATGCTGTCCTCTGCAGTCCTGATGGTACATTGCTAAATATGTAACACAGAAAGGAAATGCTGTACGGTTTCACAATGTTATCTTTGCTGATCATCTGCTCCCTGGAGACCTTATCAAAGGGCCATGGAAGTTAGTTGGGATTTCTTCTCTCAGATAATTTTAGTCCATATCTGTAGCTTCTCTACTTCTGCGTCCCTCTCATGTCTCCAGCAATCTGAGATGGGCACTGGGAAGGACTTTTACTTATGCTTTGCTTTTCTTGGAATCTGTAGAGCATCCTTAGAAATGAGACACTGTGCACTGGATCCAGCTGTATTTTCCTTACTGCTGGCTTGGACAGGATCCCCAGTTTCCACACAAACAAGCACAAATGTTCACTTGGGTGTATCTGTCAATAAAACTGCTCTGCTGGTAGGAGCAGTCTGCAACAGGTTCCCACTTCCTGCAGCATTTTCACAGCACTTGTCTCCTCTCCCGTGTCTCCCGAGGTCTTGCCCATGAACACACCCAGATGCTTCATGGGGGGAACTCACTGTTACCTAGTGTAGACATCCTTTTTTGAAAACAGAAGCTCGTTTGCCAAGTTCTACAAATAAATGGCCATGATTTTTTGTTTTAGTTTATTTTTGATGGGGTGAGAGATTATTATGACCAGTGTAAGGACAGGAGCAATGGCTTCAGTTCCTACTTTATATATTCTATAAAGACACAACTGAGAGACCACACAGTGGGAAGACAATTGCCTGGGAAAAATACATAGATGTGCCCTAAAGATGAAGAACAACAGAATCCCTTTATGGCAAAGAAAACACGTGCGTTCTCTTTGATCGTGACTGAAGTCATTGTTGCTTGTATTTAACTAACAAAATGTAAAGAAAAGATATGGAAGAAAAAATAGCCTTACCGCTTAGGTATAAGACTGAGAAACACTGATGTCTACTCCAGGCTCTGTGAATGGTGATTAATTTCTTTGTGCCTCAGTTGCCCTACTGTGAAATGAGAATACATGTTTCTTCTATTTATCTGTCTGAGAACATCTAAGGAAGGAACTAATATGCTTTCTAACCCCCGGGTGTGTTCAGTTCCTGGCACCACAGGGATCTGGCCTCAGCTGGGGCACTCAGGTGTCCTTAATACAAATGCTAATACCACATTAGCATGGATATACAGAAAAAATTAATCTTTTAAAAAAAAAAATTCCCCACATGTACTAGATCTCAAATGCATTCTATATTTTGTATTCCAGTTAGTACATGACGCCATTTTTTATTTCTGTAACTCCTCAAGTTTAGTGGAAAAAAATAGTCTTCTTAACACAAAATCCTTGTAAGAAAGGGTGTTTGTCTTAAATGCTTACACACCATGGTGACTTTGGCTGTCATCATACAAAATGTCCCCACACAGGTTTCTGAATGTGCCAGCCTGATATGGGTCCAAAGAGTGGTCCAAAATCATCCTGAATGTATGGAAACAGCAGAATTTCTCATCAGGGATATTTTTGCCAATAGGTGTCCCACCCATGGGACCACATTTGCTGCTCCCAGCTGATGGCAGCTCTGTTACAGTGATGGGCAGAGTTCTTCCTCGTGGTTTCTGGATGACTTCAAACTCCAGCTGAAACCTGCACAGACAGGGCACTTTCTCCCTCAAAACTAAAAACAGCAGCTGTATGAATTTCAAGCTGCCAGGCAAAACAACTGTGAGTAGACTATTCACTTTTGCTTTTGATGATTTCTAAAGTCTGGAATTCCTACCTTTCCAAGTCCTGTTGACCAATGTCCTTATGTCACCACTGGGTCAGAGTTCTCCCCATTCTTCTCATTTTCTCTTAAATTTTCCTTTTTGTTTTGCCAGGTGCTTTCCCTGTGGAGGTCAAGCCATGAGATATTGAATGATCAAGGCCACACATATCTGGAAACTTGAAGCCAGATTACCCATGTCCTTGGAAAATTCCTGAACTTTAGTTCAAGGCTTTCCTTTCTGATCCAGTCTGTCCTCTCCCACACCATCACGCTTGACTGTAGAGGAGAATTCATATGATTCAGTTATATCTCATCCTGCAGGGTTACTCAAATCTCAATCTCCAATGAATAAAGAGAAAAAAACCCCAACTTGTGCCCCTAAAGCCCATGGAGGGCACAGGAGAGCAGAGATCTACCTGCAGCCCATGGAGGAGCCCATGCTGGAGCAGGGGAATGCCTGAAAAGAAGGCTGTGATCCTGTGGAAGGCCTGTGACCCTGTGGAGAGAGGAGCCCATGCTGGAGCAGGGTCCTGGCAGGACTTGTGACCCCATGGGGGACCCACTTTGGAGCAAGTTGTACCTGAAGGACTCACCCCATGGAAGAGTGACCCACATGGGAGCAGTTCATGGAGAACTGTTGCCCTTGGGGTGGGCTCACACTGGAGAAGTTCATGGAGAACTGTGTCCTGTGGGAGGGATCCCACGGTGCAGCAGGAGAATGACTCATCTCCCTGAGCAGCTGGAGAAACCACAGGTCATAAACTGTCCATAATCCCCATCCCCTGCCTCCCTGTGCCTCCTGGGGGAGCAGGTAGAGTTTGGAAAGAGAGAAGGGTGGGGGAAAGGTGTTTTTAAAGGTTTATTTTACTTCTCATTATCCTGCTCTGATTTTGTTAGCAACAAATTCAATTAATATTTCAGTTCAGTCTGTTTTCTCATGACAGTATTTGATGAGTGATCTCTCCCAGCCTTTATCTCAACTCATGAGCTCTTCATTACATTTTCTCTCCCCTCTCCAGCCACAGGGGTTTGAGGCTACCAAAAACTGGCCATACAAACCCAACACAACTGTAATGAAACAAATTCTCAGACATGCTGTGCCACCTTAAAGTAATACTTGTGGTGCCAAGGGGCTAGAGGAAGTACAACTTCTGCTCACCGGTGAAGTCAGCGAAACCTCCTCCAAGCCTGACCTGGCAATTCCTGGAGTGCCTTTCCTCCCACCAAGCACATTAGGATCATGTGGAAGGTGTGATGGCACTTAATGGCACTTAACAATGAGTTCAGGCCAGGCAGTTGTTGCCCAGATTGGAGTCAGGTTAATCGGGACAGCAGGAAACCCCATGAAAAATTCAGCGAGGTTGCTAATGGTGAGAAGTGGTGGTGGGTGTTTGCTTTCTGCCTTATCTTGTCTCAAACAACCACACAACATCCGGTGGCACTATTGATTCAGAGTGACCCTGCCCCACAGGTGTGCCTAAACAGGTGATATCTGGCAAGATAAGGCTGGTGTGTATCATCTCTGCAGAGTTTTAATCACTTCTTCATGAGCATTTTAGCTCAGGACTATATTAATTTAAGTGTTTTAAATCATCTCCAGTAGTTGCAAAATCACTATTAAAAGAAAAAAAAAAAAATCTTATACAGATTTTAAAAAGGCCGTGAAAGGATAGAGGTGAATGTCAGATATTGGGCCTCTTACCAGTTGTAAGAATTACCTAAGTGCATGTGCATGGCAAAGGAACACCATTCCTACAATATCTGAAACCTGCAGCAATGCTGTGCCCTGGGTGTGGTGGCAAGTCCCTCTATCTCACTGCTTACTGTATTTACTGGTTTCATCTCTCTTAGAGAGTGCTGAATCATGATAATCAGCACTTTTGTTTGCATTGTAAATAAAAACAAAAACAACTCAATAATGGAAAACCTTGAGCTAAGGGTGTTGTTTTTGGGACTGTGCTCATTTTCCACCAATGCACAAGTTGTGCATTAGGAGCTATTCCCTCTGGCAACCCATAAAACAGAAACTTCTCCATTTTTTCCACCCCAGGAAACATTCTGTCAGCAATTCTCTTGCAGTGTTCATCTATGAATATTGAGATGGATTTTTTTTTTTTTGTTTCTCGTTCCTAGTATATTAACACAAGGTGCTCTGGGTATCTATAGTATACTACAAACTGTGTGGATAATTACAGCTTTAACAGCAGTAAGCCCAATCAGGAAAACACAGAAGGCTGGAATGGAATTTTCAAACCACAACAGGGCCTGTGACATTACGATTTTATTCTTCTCCTGTTCTATTGCTGTCAGAAAACCCAGTATTTTTAAAGCCTTGTGTATTTCAGTATTTCTGCATATTCTTCAAGCAGGTGGTGCTCCAGATTCCAGCGAGGATGCAGAGAGGTCCAGGAACACATCAGTTGTGGTGCTGGACACGCATCAGGACTTGTCAGCCAGGAGTGGAAACAACTTGTGCACCACTGCAGAACCCTAAATTTCGCTGCTGAAGTGGGTGACCACTGCAAGGATTCACGGCACAGTGTCACCTGTGAGTTAAGCCAGCTAAAATTAATGTTTTATTGCAGCTTCCACGTGGGAACAGCGTGAGCACCATTGGTGTCTCTCACCTATTGTCGCCTCCTTAAGTTGCAGTAACTTGACTGTGACTTTTTCATCAATACCCAAGTGTAAGGCAGGAGGGGATGAGTCAGGAGACAGCAGAATTCAAGGTGAGACAGGAGAATCCAGAATTCAGTGAACCCTTAAAGGAGACCTGGCAGAGCACGTGCAGCTTGAACAAAGCTTTGTGCTCTCCAGAGTGGGTTTCAAGAAGATATTTGAGGAGGAACAATGTATTTGTCTGTGTGGACTTTCACGGAGTGGAAGACTATTGCTGGGAGAGGACTTTAAATCAGTAAATCGGATCTCAAAAATCACACCGTCACTTTAAAAACTAACTTACCTTTTTTTTTTTAAATATGGAAGAACATTCTTTTTATTTGGTTTCTTATTTCTCAAGTCTGTCAGAGCACATTCTGGGTTTTATTTATTTACTTATTTTGTCATGATCAAACTCTAGAAAGATTTTTAATTAAAAATGAAAACTGTTCTATTCCTTCTTGAGCTAGGGCTTCAAGAAAACATCAAGTGTCATGAGATTCATGATAAAAAGAATAGCTTTGGCAAAACGTATTAACTGGGAGTGGGGTTTGACTTTTTTGTTTTTTTGGCTTTTTTTGGTTTGGTTTTTGTTTTGGTTTGAGGGTTTTTTGGTGGATTTGTGTTTGTTTTGTTGGGGCTTTTTGTCGGGTGTGGGTTTTTTTGTTTGGTTTTTGTGGGATTTTTGTTTGCTTGTTTGTTGTTTGAGTTTTGGTTTTTTGTTGGTTTGGTTTGTTTTGGTTTTTTTGTGTAGAGCCCCATGGTTTTGCTCCATTTCCAGGTTTTATTGACTTCCATGGAAATGATGTTGGATAACTATTTGGTACCTGGGTTGTTGTCCTTCTGATGAAAGGATATGTTACTTTCTGGAGCCTTCTGTTGGAGCAGGCTGCTTATTGCAACACAGACATGGTTGCTTTCACATCCTCTCCTCTTGGCCATTGCAACCCACCCAGCAAAAAATGCCCAACCCTGCTTTGGAAGTGTTGGGTGTCATTGATGCACAGATTTAACCACAGAGCAAGGACTCTGTTTTGTGTGTTGGGGAGTTCTGAAATCCTGCATCCTGGTGAGAAAATGAGCTTCAGCTTCCCGAGTTTTTTTAGGTGACAACAAAATTCTCAGAAACAGAAGAGGAGGGGAAGAAATCAATGAGCAGAAACGATTAGGAACAAGCATGTAATTCCAGGAAAAGGATGCTTTTTCCACCTGCATTCTTAGCCATTATCCATCACTACAAGTTACTGCTCAGTGCCTCCAGCTACGAATGGTCTCTATTTGACTTTTTCTGCATCTGCTGAGTACAGAGTATGTAGATACATCTTTGAGTGCTTCCACACGCTTCAAGTGTGATGAAATACACACTTGGACCAGACACCATGACAGCAGCAGTCCGTCACTTGTGCAGAGAGTCCCTTTAACTGCAGCCAGCTAAAGCACTGCCTCCTCCACCAGTTCTGCAGGGTAGGGCCCACAGGGTGTGCAGGTCTGCTCAGGTGGGTGGGAACAAGGCCTTGCAGAAGCTGTAGGAGTGGACATGGAAGTGTTGCGATGGTTTTGCCTTTCCCTCCCTATTTTGACACACACATTCCCTGTTCAAGGCTGTCACAGCCCCTCAGGGTCAGGACTGGCTCCCTGCCATTGAACCTCGTGTCTTGCAGCTGCACACATTCCTGCTACTCACAACACACTGAGAAGCCACAGGAGACCAGCGCTTTAGGGTTCCCAAGCATTCTTTCAGGTTAGGTGATTCCCTTTTTCATCCTGAATTCAGTCCTGTGGGACAGGTGCCACTCCAGTGAACTCAGGCAGAGGTGGCAACATGGTAAAAAGAAGCAAAAAGGACTTTGTGTCCTTGTGATAATCATCAATACATGGCAGGTTTGCAGTCCAGTCCATCATGTTTATCCAGGATAAAATGACAAAGGGTCTCACTTCTGATTAATTGATGGGGATTCCTGCACATGCTCCTGTGCATTTCCCTCCACATTCCTTTCCGTGGTAAGAAATTGTGTTTTAATGGCCTCACTTTGAAGGACTCCCAATGCTGAAAAGTGACCAGTAAATTTATTTAGGATAAATTTTTTTTATCTAGGTTTATCTATCAAAGTTATTTATCTAGGGTAAAATGGAAAGTGTGAATGAATACTGTGCTGTTCTAACACCATGGTCATTTTTCTGCCTATGATGGTTTTGCCCCTTAATTTTTAAGCAAATGAAATAGAGAGTCAACTAGAACATGGTCCTGGCTATAGACATTGTCTAAGTCCAAGCAAGTGTTTGTATATTTCCTGGTTAAATTTTCTATCTCTTCTGCCTTTTTACTTCCCAGATGCCTCTACTGTCTATCATGGTGCAGATTTTGTCTGCAGCTTTTGTGAATAACTGCTCTAATAATACCTTGTGCAACCATTTGCCATGACAAAAGTACCCTAAAGTTATTTTTAAACTTCACCATATGAAAAGGCATCTAGCTGCTAGCACTTGTGCTGCTGCAGTTCACTGGTACAAAAATATGTGTGCAGTTAATTGCTGGTATTAAATTGCATCTTGCAATTTAGCTAGGACTGCACTTAATACGTTCTTTGAAATGGATATGCATGTGTGTGCACACCACGTGTTTGTCTTGAACGTGAATGGCTAGGACCAATACAGTGTGTGATGAATTAAGCAGCAAAGAAAAACCCAGAAAGATGCAGGTTTGGCCAGAACCTGTGGCTCAGAGCAACCTTGAGTTGCAGAACAATTGGGCAAACCTCAGTGAGGTGTGTTAGAGATGCTGAGCTGGGGTGGAAGCTGGAGGTGAGCCATGGCAGGAGGAGACTGACAGGTGTGGGATCAGGGACAAAGGAGGTCCTTGCCTGTCCTCTTTGCTGTGAGGGCTTCAGAGTGGTTTAAATGTAAATTTGAATGTTAAGATGTTTTGACTCTGCGTGCTGTAATAGAAAACCAAAGAATCCCAGAGCTAATATGATTGCTCAACTACCTTAGCAACCACATAAATTTTATTAAAACACCCTCCTGCTTGCTCTACCGTAGCCTGTTTCAGGTTTTTTTGGGGGAAGTATTTGCTTCAAGTGTTCCTTAAAGTGTAAGGAGATAGTTCTGCATTCCTGTTCAGTCTGGGGCCTCTTGGCAGAGCCTGCAGATGGTGTGATATGGTGGCTCACATGACACTGATATATATCCAATATGAATGGAAGGGGAGACCACACTATCCACTAGCATGGGCCACAAAGCAGCCAGTGATTTCATGTAGTCGTTGCCATTACTTATTGACATGTCTGACTTGCCAGGTTCTGCATGAACTTCATCATTCTAACTGAAGTCCTTATTTGAATTTATCGTCATGAAGTAATTCATCTTTTTGAAAGAGCATTCTTATCGTTTACTTCTTTTACTGTTATTTTTTATTTACTTGTTAATTTTTTATGCTGACTCCATTTCTGTTTTATTGGGGCCACCCCAGCTTCTTATTACCCTACACAAGCAAGGCTTGCCTGTATAGTGTTTTGCCAGGGCCTTTCTTCCATTGTACATTCCCTGTCAGTGGTGAAACCTTCACTGGGATTGATCTTTGTATTCTCACTACCAAGGGTGGTGCTCTACTTTTATGTGCCTCTAAAAAATGGAGGGTAATGGATCCATCCCAACAGCTGACACCCAAATATCAGGTTTTCACGTGTGGTTATTCTGATGTTGTCCCTGTTGCTGATCTGAATGATCCATTTGACCACAGTGCTGCACTGCTCTGGGTGCAATGGGGTGAAATAGTTTGGAGCACCCCCAGCCCTGCCCCTGGACGTCGAAATCCCTGACTGTCTCACAGCAGCACTGTGAAGCTGACTCCCTGAGCAGCAGAGATTGATTTCTCCTCTGAGCAGCCATACTCTCCACAGAAGTATTCTTTCCAGTTATGTTTTGAAAGTCATCAGACATGCGGTTATAAATGATCACTGAAGATTACTGGAGATGCTGCAAAATAATAGTGAACCAAGTAGCATCTGTAATTTCCACCGCTGGTTTGCAATCATTACTCAAAATGAATCCTGTCTCAGTTGTAGGGCTAAACTTTTTTTTCCCCTCCTCTTCACTGCTGTATAAGACAGTTGAAATAGATACTGTCTCATGAATTTTTATGCAAAAAGATGAGCTGCAATCCTCTGTACCAACAGCTAGCATTCTTTGTGAAGATCAAGACTAGCTTAGAAAATACTGGAGAGAAGTTGACACTTCCAGTTACTGTGAGGCTCTGTTACAGCTCAAGTGGCTCTGAGATCTATATCTCTGGTGTTCTTTCTTCTTAATTTGCCCCAGTACAAATCCAATACCTCTTGCAGAGCATATTTATCACCGTTCCTGTTTGTTAGTGGAGGTTTTAGTGCTTTATGAGCATGGTCACCTCCATAGCCCTTGTTTTCCTGTGAGTCACCGGTGTCATAAATGCCCCCAGTGCAAAAGGACAGACATGAATCAATTTTAATGGAAAATGAGCTGTGATACCTGTGTTTTTCTGTGTCTTCTGTGCAAGGAATTGTCTCCACAATAATGCTCAAAGCCTTGCTCTGCTAACATGCACAGGCAGGTGTATAACTTCAGCCATGGGAGCAAGCCCAGTGGCTATTAATCTGTGCAAGCTTAAATGCTTCATTAGAGGCCATGATAAGCCTTCTACCTGACTTGGAGATAACCCACTGTTTCTGGTACAAATTCTCACGTGTGGGGTTCTTTTCCCACTTTGTGATCTGGGGTTGCCACAAAGTTTTTGAAAGGGAGCCTGATCACACCTGGCCGCCAAGAAAGGGAAGGTGGGTGGCAAACCTCCAAAGTCTGTTCCTATATCCCCACATTAAAAACTCGGGTGTTGCCAATCAAAGGCAAAACCAGAGAAGAATGTCAGTGCTAGGAGGTTGTCTTTTGATTTTGTATTTCACCCACAGAAAAGGCTTTCTTTGCACTTCCTTCGTCTTTCCTTAATTGAAATTTCTGTGGGGTCAACGCCCTCTTTCAAGACTTTGTGCATTCCATGTAAGATTTAAGGGCCATTTGAAAGAGAATGAGACTGCACCAAACCGAACTCATGTCATGGAGCTTTCTGAAGCCCACGCTGTGCTAATAAATTTCTTTTAAAATGTTAGAGGAACTCACCATTACCTAAACTAGCAATCTCACCTCCTGAAGTGGGACAGAAGTTCCATCTTCTTTTGAGACAGGTAGAGCAACCAGTGCTGGGGTCAAGAGGCAGGAATGGATTTTAGCCCTGACTTTGGGGAAGAAGGAAAAGAAAAAAGTGTAGGAATGAAAGATAGGGATGGAAGCAATCTTCAGAGTTTATCAGACACTGCAAGTACAAAACCATTTTGTTTGAATACTCTACTCTGCACACTGTTGCATCTTCTTCACCTATTATTTATTTGTTGATGAGAGGGTCTCATCATGATTATCAGACGGAAGTCAGAAGTGCTGAGCTGCATCTCCCTCCTTTCAAGAGCTACATGCTTTTCCTTCAGTGTGCTACTTGTTCTTAGGGCTGGGCTCATTTTCATTTATGGGATAGATACTTTGGAGTGTTTTTGAAGCCCTCCAGCTGTTTGACTCCTGTGAATTAGGAGTATGTCTGGGTGCTAAGTTTTTACTCTTGGACTTCTACATTCTTGAAAGTATGTGTCTAGGTGCTAAGTTTTTACTCTTAGGCTCCTACATTCTTTTCAGAGCTCTGATTTTAATATTTGTTACTTAATTTCCTCACTTAGCCCACAGCTTTGATATAAAAACCCTTACCTCTTTTGCAAGGTTTCAGAAAATAGTGAATTTTAAAATAATAAGTCTTTTGCTTTTTTATTGTCAGGTTTGGTTTTAGTCACGATCAACACGCTCACATGGATCAAATTTAATGGTATCTCATTCACAGCTTAGCTCCAGCAGCATCAGCTGACTCTGTTCCTATCAGCCACCCCTTCTCAACAGTTTCTGCCAATGTGTAGGTTTTGTCAAGCTACAAAGCTTGCAACATTTCCTACAAAATTTAAAACAAGAATTTCTGGCTCCTTCTGACAAACCACACATGATACCAAAGCAAAATGATTTGCACCATCTATTCTCAAAAGTTATTTTCTTTTGTTCTTTTCTCTCTCTTTTTTTTTTTTTTCTTTTTATGTTCCATGGAAACTTTTTTTGTGAATTCTGAACCACAGATTCTTTAAATGGGCTTGCAATGAGAAGGCTCGTTTATATGAATTTTGAGAACATCGCTGTCAATTCAGATCAATAATTCCTGAAACAATTGAGTTTTTTTAATACAACTTACTGAAGAAGAAGAGATTACTATGGATTTGATTGCTTCCTCCAGCTTTGAAATGTAAAGAACAAACACGGTATTTGAATAAATTTTTTTTTTTTCCTCTTTTTCTCCAGGTTAGGCTTGTGCAGGGTGTATTTAGTCATTCTGGCTGATTCATAGCCAGCGGTTTGCATCTTGAAGAGCAAGCACAGGGTGTTCCTAGCAAGACACAATGATCAGTTCTGCAAACACTGCTTAAATGATGTCTTGCCGTGTTATGGCAGCTCCTGCCAAGCACCTCTGTAAGTCAGGGGTTGTATCAGCATTTCCATTATAAATATAACATTTACATTACTACCACCTCCCCTGATTTATCTCATGCTCCCGTGCTATAACACAGAATCACATTTGCTTTGTTCACTGCAGCTGTACGGTGCGGTAGATGGGGCTGGGGGCTCGGGGGATTTTTCTTCAAGTGCTCCCAAATCTCTCTCCCACACTATAAAGCGAAGCGTTGCCTTTTCAGCAAAAATTGGTACCTTTTATTCTTCGCTTCAAGACATTATTCTGTTTATATGCTGTGTACCTGGGCTAAGGTGCACTTATAATTTACTGGTGCACATACTACAGGTGCTTTAAATCCTGCTGTTCATTACCTACATGGTCAGTCGGAAGGAACAGATGTCTTTCTGCACCAAACACCTCATTCTGAATCCTCCATGTCCCTGGTTTTGCCACTGAGTCAGGACTCAGGCCTCAAAGCACAGGATGTGGACAAGTGGCAGAAAAGGGAACCGAGACCAGGGATGCAACTTTGTTAAATCCATGCATAATCAGCATGCACTGTATTCATGGTCCATTTATATATCATTACAGATGGCTAATAAATCATTAATACATGATGTTACAGACCCAAATAACAGTCTATTACAAATGGTATCATTATTCTATCAGCAAGTGGTGTTGGAAATTACATTTAGAAGCACACATTTGGGCCCACTAGATTTCTGTGACAACTGACTTTCCAGTTCTTTCCTATTTAAAGCCATTAAAATGTCTAATTCATCACCGCTAAGCTATTTAGAAATGGGCACTCTAATATTCAATGCACCCCTTTATGGGATTTACTGAAATTTTCCTTTGGTCTGTTTTTTTTTTCCTTTTGCTCCATGTGATTTTGTACTTTCAACATTTCTTCTAGAGAAGAGCATCTGTGAATTGGTTGTTTGTGAGTGGTGAAAATGTTATTGTTTACTTTTCCTTTGGTTTGGGGTATAAAACGCTTGGGAAACAACTCTCTACTTTTGACAATAGTTTTATTTAAAATGCATTTTTTTTTGAAAACCCGGACTTGGTGCCATCACCTCAGGCAGTGTGCAGGGCAGGGAGGGTGAGGGCAGAGTGGAATCAGCCAGGCTGCCCAACCCTTCCTCCCTCACTGCAGGACAGGGCGTGGAAGTCCCCCCATTTTGCAGGTGTGTAGGTACTCCCTGTTCCCTGGGTTAAAAGAACAGTTCTGCAGACTTCAAGCTATGAATCCAGTACTTTTTAAATAATTACTTAAACTAAGAGAAAGAAAGAAGAAGGGGGGAAAAAAAATGAAGTCTATTATTACAAAAATTACCCAGCAGGGTCTCTACATTTTTTCACCTGCTAACACACCAGCAACTTTCTTCCCACCTCACGAATTATATTTACAGTTTCCTTGTGGGTTTTGCCCTGAAGTCAATTTTCACTCCAGCAACTTTTCTTCTGTACTGTGCCTTGGCTTCTTAGGTCATTAACCTCAAGCAAGGAACTTTGTCAAATACTTTGAAAAACGAAGTCCACTCTATTTCCCTTGTCTGTCCTGGTGGCATACAGCACTTTCAAAGAATTCCAGCAATTTTCTGAGGCGTGACCTGCCTCTCCTGAAACATGCTGGTATCTTTGCAATCTTTCAGCAAGCTGTGCTGTACCAAATGTTCCTCCATTTGATCTTCTTAAATATTTACTCAACTGTTTCCAGTGACTCTCATTCAGTTAACTGGTCTCCAGTAACTTGACAAACTCAGCCAGCTTGATGGATTGCTTGTTTGTTTTCCATAAAAATCTCAAAGTAAACAGTAAAATATATTTTATTCTCACAGCTTACAGTCTCTCCTGATGTAAAAAATTGCTAACCATTCGGTGGCTTTGGGGAAATGTGTTTGGTTGTGTGGTAGAAACAGCTGGATCTCTTAAAGTACTATCTGAGAGCTAACTTGTTAAATAGCCACTGCACATGTTTACTGTTATGTGCAATGAAAATACCATTTTACTCACAAATGCAGCAGAATCCGTGTTACCTGTGGAAATGTGGTGATCGTTACGAATTGATAATGTAATTGCTTTCTTAGCAGTAAAATGCTTCAAGGAATGGAAGCTCAGGAGGAAGTGGAATGGCTTCTGTCAAATTTAAAATAGTAAGCGGGTATATAATGTTAATCCACTGGATTAACTGCTGATCTGCATGGACATGGTGGGCAGGGGGAGGCAGGGAATGCTTCTGGTCTTTATTTCAGGCGACCAAAGCATCAAATAGCTTGGTGTCTGTGCTGTGATGCCCAGGAATTATCCTCCAAAATGAACAAACAGGGTTTTTGAATATATTTCTGGGCCAGATCCTTGGCTGTTTCCTTGAGGTATCAATCACCTCACTGCCTCCAGCGCAGACCTCCTTTCCTCTCTCCTGCAGGGCCTGGCCCCTGCCTTGCCAGCACAGACGATCATTTTAAGATGTGAGTGGAGGAAATTTTTAGACAGCTCTGTTCCTCCCCATGTTCCCATCTCTTCAAAGCTCGCAGGCAGTGAAGGCTCTCCTTTCACTTGAGCGCAGGGAAGTTGGAGTGTTTAGATCAGAAAATCCAAGCTTGCTCTCTGCTGTCACTGAGAAGCTTTGAATGGCTGCATTGTGAGGCACTAACCATAATGTCCTAGCTGGTCATTGATCTTTTCAGACACATTCTTCTAACTGGGGCATCCTTGTGGCATGATGAACAGAATAATAATTTAGGGAGAAAACATACTAAGTCATCTAAAGGCAGCTCCTTTGGTCTCCAAGATGGTTAGAGCAGGGCAGAAGTTTTGTGGTAGGTGAGTGAGGGATGCAGCAGCAAAACTTTGTGGAGGAGAGGAAACACGAGGACCTGAAAATTTCTGCATGGAGGGGGGACAGCACATGTTTGGCATTTCTATCGGTGTTTTCTTGGACAGCAGAGAGAGGCTGGTGAGGAAGTGACTTTTTTCCTGGTGTTCAGCTTTTCAGCCTTTTCTTTCCCCCTTCTCTTCCCCTCTCCCCCTCCCCTCATGCCACAGCACTCACTGGCTTGCAAACTGAGCAGCACTTTTCTTCCAAAGATAAAAAGATTGAGGTCCATCTCCTTTGCATCCACCCAGGGGCAAATCTTCTCTTCCTACTGTGCTGCAGTGGGTATAATTTCACACCTCACAGCATTATTCTTGCTGTTTGGCGATAACTAAATATGTTTCTCTGAAGCTTACTCCAATTTACTCCTGAATAAATACCAGTCATTCTTGTTTGTTTAGCTACACTGGTTATCCAAGAGTCACCCCAACAAAACAGATGACACAATCAAGTGTATATAGATTAAGCAGAACATAAATTTTTGTTAATCAGAATGTTTTTTTTAATGAAACTTTTTTTTTTGTTCAGATACTAGCATTTCAATCAGACTAATTTTCTTCTCTAAAATATCAGCACTTCCCTATTTAATCTTTTCAGAAGCTGGGAAAGGTTTTTTTTTCCTTCAACCACTAGAAAGTTAAAGTTTTCATGGATTTTTGAAAGAAAAATTTAAAGGGAAATATTGACACGAATGAGAAGAAATTTACTTTTTGAAATGCTTCTAGAGAACCAAACTTTTCTTAATTAGCTTTTAACATGCTGCAGCTATAAAGAGAATTTGAGATCTGTCATTTTGTAAACAGTAGAGAAATTCTCCTTGCACAAACTGGTTTTGCTTAGTTTGCCTGTTTTAATATTGTTTTTTTTATTTCTTGAAGAACCTAACACTGTCAATTCACTTCAGATAATACGTGTATGGATACAGTAGTATTGCTGACCAGTTTTCTGATGCAAGGCTTTGCTAATGACTATGGAAGAGATCTCTGCAAGGCAAACGCTGCTCCTGGGAACCTGGGGAAAGCAGAGAAACTGAAGTAGGCATTGTTGTGTGGACATTATAAGTGCACACTCTTGGTCTGCATTGGAGGTTATTGCTGTTTTGTCTGTGGTTGGAATGCTTTTTGGTCCCATTCTTGTATTTCTGTTACAGATGCTTCATCCATTTACATGCCTGAACCCTTTCCATGCACTCAACACATACCTTCAACAGCCCGCCCTGCATTTTAATAACCAAGATCATCTCATGGTGTGGCCATCCACCTTCCAGTCGAAGGTTTCAAGTGGTGGAGGATCTGAGACTGCCCACTGGTACTGGAAAATGTTGGTTTCATTCACTGGATGCTGAATCTGACACAAACCTCTCCCTTCTTTTTGGCAATGAGATGGCACACCTTTGGTTTCAGCTGTATGCCAATCATCCCCAAACCTCTTCCCACTCATGCTGCCCTCTCCACCTACGCCAATCAACAAGGATCCTCTGCACGTATGTCTTTAAACATTCTGTGTAGTTTTTTGGTCCTCCACTGATGAGAACTTCCTCATATTCTTCCTCTGCTGTGTTATGATTACGGCTCCTGTAAAGTCACAGCTGTGCTCGGCGGTTTTGCAGCGAGACTAAAGGCAGGATTCAGAGGTGATATTGCTGCTCTGTATTTCACTCTGTCAAAAGTTATGGATGCATATCAACACTGGGAATGGCATGGTAAGAGAACTGCCTGCACCTGAAATGCATTGCTGTTTATTGTCTCCTTTCCCATTTCTATCTCCTGCATACCATTTCTTAGGAAGCTCCTCTTCATAATTCCTTCAAGGTTTAATTTTGTTTGAGGCAAACAGATATTAAGATGCTTTCCACTCCTGTAGACTCATTTTTGTTCATGATCCATGAAACTTGCATTTGCTCTTCTCTAATAATTCAACAATTCCTTTGTTCGTCCCAATACCTTTTATTAGTGTCTGATGCTTCCCTGTATCTCTCCCCACATAAATTGTCATTTTCACCTCCTGACATTGGAAAAACTTTCCTGGCACAGGTAGAAATAGTTAGGAAAGGATGCAAAGTAAGAGGAAGGTTTCGGTTTTCCAGCCCTCTCCTTGCCCAGTGTGTGCAGACCTGATGCACTTTGTTCTCCACAGTGCGTTAGGGTGTCCATTATCAACAATGGAAGCTTGTTAACACAGTAACACGGAGACTGTCCATTATTCCTCCTGCTCCTTTATAAAGAGGCCATTAAAATAGAGCCAAGCTCCTTTCCCTACAGGTTGAATTTTGAACAAATTTAATTTCTATTTGTTAGTGAAACTTGTGCTGCTGGGGGAAGGAAAAAAAAAAAAAGCCAGATTGACAGTTCTGGAATATAAAGTCCTTTATTCATCCACAGCACAGGTTGAGGAAGTGGCTGTTTCACTTGTCTTGCCAATTTTTGCTCATCTCTGACCTAGAGGTATCACCTCAAGCTTGGAGTTCACTCTCCACATCTTTCTAATCATTGGGCTCTCTGCTGAGGTAGGTGCCAATTAGCACAGGTTATTTTAGTGATGTGGACAGCTGACCATTACAAGAGGACGGAAACCATGAATTTCGCTTTGTGCAACGACCGTTCATCATCATGGCTACGTTGGACAGATTCGTGCTGCTGTCCTGAAAGAGTTTGGCTGGGGATGTGTCACGCTGCCAAGGAATGCCAGGCATCTCAGCCCCCACCAGCTGTGCTGGTTTTCACACAGGAAAGGACAGTGTGTATCCTACTGTCAGTGAACCAGCCACCACAACCCTGAGCTTTGCTTCTGTCCTCTTTCTGCCTGAAAGTCTAAGTCACCCCAGTCAAGCCAGGCAGTGAAATTTCACTGTCTGCCTAGAGTCTTACAGAAAGAAAGGAATAAAGACCAAAAATACCCAGGAGTGCCGAAAAATGCATTGAAAACCTCATTTCAAGTTCATGAGAGAGCTCACAACAAAAGATCATCCTAGTGTTTCATGCTGGGGGATGGTGATGGTGGGGTTTTTTTGCCATCAGGCTGAGAGTTATTGACTGAAAAACCAGGTGATGTTAGTCCCCAGAAAACCAGCTGAAAGGGAAGTATACCAGGGTCTTGACCAGGAGTGAATGAACTTGAGGTGATCCCTGCCTTGGACATATTTGCTGTTTTTAAGTTTGGAATGAAGTCAATGCATACAGAAGAATCCACTGTGATTACAGATGTGCCCTGCATTGCTTGTCTGCACAGCAAGAGGCCAAGCAGACCAAGGAGGCTTTGAAATGTGCTTCTACGCCAGCAAAGAAGGGGGTGGAGGATGCTGGCACTCTTGGGCAGTGTTACTGACATGCACACAGAGTTGCTCAGTCAAAGGAATTTGCAACCAAAGGCTCCTCATTGAGCCTGGTGGGCAGTGGAAGCCCCACCTTGTTTGGAAACTTGAAAACATCCCAGGCTATAAATCTCATTCATTTGCATTTCTTTTCAGAGGGTGAGGTGGAGCGTGGAGGATAGCAGTATTGATGAGGATTAAACCAGCAAATGGGATGATCTTGTGGAATACCTAGTGCTAAGCCAAAGTGCTCTGCTGCTGATACATGCACCGAGTGAGACGAGGAGGCTGCATGTGGCATAGCTCAGTTCATACTGGATTGTGTCACTGTTTTCACTAAGATGAAGAGAAATCGAATCACTATTCAGATTATGAAGTATTTTCCTTTTTCTTTGGAATGAAATCTACATAGATTGAGCTAGCATTTACGAGTTTCTAATTTGTTTAATTAATTTTAGATAGGGAGGTGTTGTATTTTGGTTTTGTGGTGGCTTTTTTCTTTGTTAAAGTTAAAAAACCTCACCTCTTGAATGTGGAAATTTCCCAACCTCTTATCTCTTCTTATCAGTCACATCCATGACATGACAATGGTGATGTAAAGTGGAGTTATGGAACTGGGTGGGACTCACCATGTGGAGCAGAATGTGTCCATCTGACAAATGTAAGAAACATGGTTTATTATAAAGTGATTTTTTCAGGTGTTTTTTTTTTTTTTTAAAAACCTTTGTTTTAAAAAAAAAAAAAAACCCCCCCCCCCAAAAAACCAAAAAAACCAACAAAAAACCCACCCCAAAATATCAGGCCAACCTTAAAGGAGAGAAATAAAAATTAGTTATTTGCCTGCATGAAAAGAAGCAGAAAAATGTCTTTGAGAACAAGGTGCATTGTTCTCCTGCCTTAAGAAGGCAAGAGACGCTTAGTCTGAAGCACTGTGGAGAGAAACAGATGTGGTGGAGAACACAGGGCTGGGAGGGAGCTCCACATATCTCTGTGCATACAACCAGGAAGAAAAGCTGTCAGCCACATTATAATCTCCTCTACAGATTACAAATGACTCCACACAGGCTGCAGAGATATTTGTGCTGGCTGCTCCATGTTGCAAACCCTTGATTTGCAGCAAGAAACACCAGTTGTGCTTCAGGGCGTGGTTGGCACACTGGAGCTGGTGCTCTCAGCAGTGGGTGGAGGTGTCATCTCCCCTTGGCTCTAAGGTCTCCACTGTCACCACTCACATCTTGATAGCTCCATCCTCTTCCTTGCCCAGCATTCCCCCAAAACTGAACAAAGTTGCCTCCCACTCTGTCTGATGTAAGAATGATGCGTGTGGTGATGAAACACAAATCAGGCGAGGTGTCCCTGAGTCATGGGAGAGACTCCCCACCAAGCTGCCAACATATAGTCCAGGCTTTGAATGAACCTTCAGAGTACAGCTACAAGCCATCAAGGAAGTCTGGGAGGTGTCCAAGACATAGATATATATAGATATAGATAGAGGTATACAGATATATAGATACATAGATATACACAGAGAAAGGGAGAGATGCTGCATAGCAAGACCCTGACAAAGTCACATTTGTGCTTGTTGCAAGGTATCAAGTAGGCAAGGTTCTCAGAAGATTAAAAACAAGGCATTTAGAGATCTCCCTGTCTTCCATTCTTCACTCAAGCTTGATGTGCAACTTGTCCAATATCAGTCTTAAGGTAGTGGGTTTAGTGTTAGCAGACTTCATCCAAAGCAAGGAGCTTTGAAACCACACGTTCATGAACTGAATCCTCTTTTCTACTCATGCTCTGTTTTTTCCATGCTAAAATATCTTGCTTTATAAAGACTTCTCTTTTTGGCAGCCACTAAAATCACTTAGTTATGAAGCATCCAGATTTTATCAGACAATTAGCAAGCCAGCTCAGTGTTTGTGTGTGTGCATGTGCACGTCTGTTTGCATGTGTCCGTGTGGTAATTGATATTCATGATGTATGGCTGGCTGGCTGGAATATCTCACTACCCACACAAAATGATTGCTGGTGAGAAGGCCTTTTCCAGCTCAGTATTAGTATGCTTCATCTGAAATTTGCCTTGCTGACAGGCCTCTTGCTTCTGATTGTGTGCTCCTGATGCAAAATGCATCATTGTGCCTAATTTCAAGCATAGCAGTTCTGCAATAATCTCCTGAGGAGATATTAAGTTATATCTATTTGTGCTGTCTTGGGTGATCATGCAAGTTGCTAGCATGACAGCAGTAACAAGACCTGGATGCAGAACAAACAGAGGAAGGGCCTGCCAAAGCCACAGACGTGTATTCCAGTTCTGGTGGTTATATATGAGGTATGTAGGATATCTTTTTAGGAATGCTGGGCTCCCAGCCTCTGCAGGTTAAATATTCCCCTCTGCCTCACGTCAGCTGAATTGATGGTTTTGCCACCCAGCAGCCCCAGGAAGATAATAACTGTCAGTCACCAGCAACCTGCACTGCATTTACAGTAACAAATAGGATGCCAGTTTGGGGAGAAGATGACATTTGTACAAATATGGGGTAAGCAACCACGTATTGTTGCAACAGTTGTTGGCCCTCTGTACATATATATATGACCAGATACGTGAGACAAGTGAGTGTTAAACACACACCATCCAGAGCTGGACCTGGGCTTTAACAAAGGCATTGTAGCAAAGTAATTTCTATACCTGCCTTGATGAAGAATGCGACATGGATGCGGAATCCCTGCAAAGAAATGCATTATGAGATTTCTTTTTTGCTGGTTCAGCCCTATTAATCTGTTCAGCATGAGCTCAAGTATTTTAATAACAGGCATGGAATATTATGCCTGCTCTGAAATGGCTTGTTTTTAAGCACAACTTGGGCTGTGTTTGTGTTAACCTAGTTGGGGGAAAAAAAACAGGTTTTAAGCTTATCCTCCCTTTCTTTCCCTAATCACAGCTACAGGGCAAAACATACCAAGGCTCTAATAGGAGAAGTAGCATTATCATATGCTAATTTACAGTAATGTTAAGAATAGCACAAAGAGCAAGCCTTTGACTGTATGTACATGTTGAAATTCATACTTGTGAATAGACCTGTGGCATGGCTGGTTGTTCTTTTGGGGGACGGAGTTTGTGTTCCTGAGTAAACTGCATTTTGGGAATTGGTGCTGACATAGGAGTTCTTACTCAGAAACAGATTTTTTTTTTCCTCCTGGTTTTACCTGTATTTATTTCCTGCTGAATACTGCTGCAGGAAAAGGTACTCAGTCTGCAGCCAAAGACTATGTGCTCTCTATGATCAAGAGCAACCTCTCTCTTACAGGAATAGAAACTGACAGCTTCCAAAAGAGTATCTGTCTGTTCCTCTTCCTCTGGAAACTACAGGCTGCACTAGAGAAGTCCAAGGATGAGAGAAACTGCAAATGGAGAAGAGAAAGGACATCTGAGAGTCTTCACTAAATAATCAGAAGACTGATTGATTTCAGACAAAGACGGGAGTTATATAATGCATTCCTCCTCTGTGAGTAATCATATGCAAAGATTGACATGTTTGTGAGTGTTCCCAAAAGTGATCCTGAGCTTACTGTGGCCATTCCTGCATGAAAAAAACATCAGTCAGAGGGAAAGAGAGGGAAAGAAAAGAGAGAGAGAAAAAAAAAGGAAAGAAGTGTGATTGTACTCCTAGGACAACATCCTGAATTTTTCCCTGGTGGACCCTTGCCATTACCATGGCAAAATGCCTGGAAACTGCCGTTCTTTTCCACAAAAAAATGTTTTGAAGGAAGAACAAAAGAAGTTTGAGCTTTTGGCAGATCATTGAAGATCACTGTGTTCAGATCCTCAGCTGGTGTAAATCAAGATAACTGCAGTATTGCTACAGTAGTTAAAAACTGACTGACTCTCCCATCCATCATGGCTTGCTGCTATGGGGGAATATTTCTTTACAGCTTAGATAGAGGAAGGAATTGCTTTTACTGTGTGGTGCATGTTTTCCTACTAAGAAAACACTTCTTATCCTTAATTGCTTAAGCTCCCTTGTACATATAAGGTGGTGGTGCCTTGTGTCATGGAGGCATTTTTTGTGTGACACCTTGCTTTATTTCTTTGGTTTGGTAATTGAATGACATGTTAATCTGCTGTGAAGGTGCATAATAGGATCAATAGGAATCAGGACGTATGTTTTAAATTAAAAAGAGGTCCTTTCTTTGTCTGATTCACGTTTCTGTATTATATCACAGCATGTGTGGCCAAAGAGTATTCCCACTAGGCCAAGATAACCTGACACTGGTCAATAATTAAGTAATAGTCTGTAAAACTGAAAGGCTTTATTCTTCAAAGTGAAAGAATATTTTTGTGGCTAATGGTGGTCAACAGGTAAGCACCCTGAGACCTCCATACATGTAAATACCTGACCATCATTTAAATACAAGGGTGTGGAAATCCATTTTTACAGTTGCAGAAGGATGAAGTCTATGAACCCTCCTTTCCTTATGAACCAAGGTGCAGTGTATCTGACTAGTGCGCAGCAGTAAGATTTATTTTTTTTTCTCTTCTACATAGAGAGAAATATCTTGGGGAAATTAAACTCATCTGAGCTATGTCAGGAATTGCATGTGCCCACAAGACTTAGATATGCCTAGAAAATTCCATTTTCTGTTCATACCACTCGTTATTTGATGTCCCAGTCTGGATTTGTGATCTGGTGTTGTTGAGGTTTGATCACAAAGTCACTGAAGCAGGAGAGGCAGGGATGTACCTCCACCTGCCTGTGTGGTGGGTGCTAAGAGGCTGAATCAGCAGCAGTGTTCCACATTCAAGTGATCAGGAAGCAGACACAGGAGTGGAGAGGCAGTCTCAGAGACAGACCCCACATTCCCTTACATCCCAAATCCACATTCCCTACATCAGCTCTGCCCACCTTTTGCAGTGCAAGGGCCCAAGGCTTTCCACAGCATGGAATACTGCAGCAAAATTTATCTTTAGACATTCTGGAAGACAGATTTTCATTTATGCTGAGGAACTTTACTCCTGATCTACAGCCCAAGTGCTGTATTATGTTCATGCATATATTCACTTTCTTTGTCTTCTCTTAGTAAAGGGAATTATTTCAGGATCACCTAGCAGCTGATTTGATTAGCTGTGTTATCTTCCAGAGAGCTCTAATGCTGCTTTGTCCCCAGACCAAGGGAATGTGAGGTTGCCAGGGTAAGAATCATAGGTAGCAAATAAAGTGCCATTAAGACTGGGAGAGCTGGACTCAGGTAAGGAGTAACAGCCCTCTGAATTTCCACATTTCCCCAGGAGTGTCCCAGATGGCACCATACTGATAAAAGGAGATAAGGTGGTTCCTTCAGTTAATCCAGGAACGAGATCTTTTCCCTGAGGGAGCCACAGCTCAGGCTTCAACTGATGCAGTGCCCATGCAGTGGTGTCTGACAGGTCCTGTGCTCACCCAAGGGTCACTTCTGTGATGAACATCATTGTGAGGAACACTGTGTGGGCTATTCTAAGCCTCTTGTGCTGACAGAAAATGCCAAGGTTGGGAGAAATCTCCACTGCCTTGTGGATTTAATATATTTGGAATTTTATAAAATTATTTTGTCACTTACTCTTGCTTAAATGTAAGTTTCAAAACAGCATTGTTCCTGCACTCTTTCCTTTATTCCTGTGTTTGGTCTGAGAAACACTGCAAAAACAAGTAGAACATGGGACTATTTATGGGGTGATTTGAATTTTGTTTCTGACTCTACCTATTTGCTGCTCTGTTACCTGAGGAAAAGCACACCCTCTCTTTCTGCCTTGATTTACTTTTGCAAAAACAATAGCTCCCTTTTTCAGTAAAATGTTACAGCCTTTTTAGGTGGAAACTGCTGCATTAATGCTCCCAGTTGCCTTTGGACCACCAAAGAAAGTGGATGAAGCTCAATGAATGAGAGATTTCTCATCATAGTATTCAGGAAACTCTGAATTGACTGAGGCAAAACACGGCTCTGGTAGGCAGTACAATACTAACAGGGTTGAAATCTTTCTGAGTGCGTGGCTGGGAGAGCCTTTGTACAACATGCACCTGGCTGAACTCCTTCACGACTGGAATCATCGAGCAGTGACGAACAGTAATGGATTTGCATAATGTTATGGATTTCTACACTTCTGATGGGACACCAGGCCTGTTATTGCTGTTTCCCACCAATCTCCTTTTGGCTCTGAGCCTGTCCTCTAAATACCCTGAACCTGTCTGTGAGTGAGACCTCCTTCCTTACTGAGCCCACCCATGACCTTCTCCATGAGGACATTCCCTCTAAAGTTCTGCCCACCAGCATTTTGTACTCATTCTTCTTCCATGCTTTCTACAACTTTCTCTCCTTAGTGTTTTCCATCAGGCCCAAGGAGAAAGACGCTTCAATATAATTTGTATCTCTTTTACTTGAAAACTTCCCTTCCTTTCCTGGTGCATAACTCACAGAATGGCTGGGGTTGGAAGGGACCTCTGGAGATCACCCAGTCCAAGCCCCCTGCCAAAGCAGGGTCGCCTGGAGCAGGTGACACAGGAACACATCTGGATGGGTTTGGGGTGCTTCCATAGGGGAAGGCTCCATACCCTCTCTGGGCAGCTGTTCCAGTGCTTTACCACCCTCAATGGAAAGAAGTTCTTGCTCACGTTGAGGCAGAACTTCACGTGTTTTATTTTATGGCCATTGCTCCTTGTCCTGTCTCTTGGCACCACTGGAAAGAGTCTGGGATCATTCTCTAGGCACCTGTAACGTATTTATGTGCATTAATGAGATCCCCTCTCAGTCTTCTCTTCTCTAGACTAGCCAAGCCCAGCCCTTGCAGTCCCTCCTCACAAAAGAGAAGCTCCAAACCCCTCCTCATCTTTGTGGCCCTTGATGACAGCACTAAGCCTTTCCAGCTGACCAGCCTGCACAGTCTAGTCTGCATATTTACAGCTGGTGTGTGCCACACACCCTTCTCTCCCCATGGATTGAGGTCCCCTGCATGTGCACGCTCGTTGTGATCTGCCTTCAGAGCATGGCAACCTTGGAGCACCACACACTTGTGAATGCTGCTTTTGATCACCCTGCTTCTGAGCTGTGTCTTTGGTCCCTCAAGAAGACTTCCTGTAGTCTGATCCTGTCCAGATCCTGCTTGCTCTCAGAACACGGAATTTTTGGGGATGGGTGCCACTGATACCAGAGTGTGCCTGGTGTATGTTCACTTCTGAGGACCCTGGAGAAGAAAATTAACCCAGGAACGTGGCGTAATCAGGCTGAGTTATCTTTGCAAGGCATCTGCTCTACTGACAAATGGACTTCTCTGCTGCCTCCAGAACACTGGGGTTTTCTGAGGTTCTGTTCTGTGGGAGCCCTCATTAATAATAAGTGCCTGTCACCTCCAGCATGGACTAACTGCACTTCTGTCTATGCTAGTACCTTCCAGCATCAGTCCAGCTCCTGCTGAGACCAGGAACAACACCTTCCTCAGGCCAGGATGACAAGCTGTAGCCTCATCCTGGGGATTTTACCATGGTTTGAATGCTGTACTCATTTTAAGCGGACTCTTGATCTTCCAGGGAGAGAGCTGCAATGAGCTGTGAGAGCTGAGGAGACAAGTGGTGGAGCAGAACAAGTGTGCTAGAGGGGTTTTTTGGTGTATCTTTCAGGTTAATGCAATCATCACTAAAGATAAAACCTCTCCTGCAGAAAGATAATACAGCTTCCCTTTCTTTACCTCCACATTAAGAGTGCTTCTTACACACACATAATAGATACTAGAAAAATATGGGAGATGAGACTGCACAAGCTTTCAATAACGGCTGCAGAGAACAGTGAGTTATCGTCTCAATCAGGAGGTCTTGAAAATGTAATAGGGCAGCTACCATTTCAAGAGGACAGTTATGTTTGTCTCTGTCCTTGCCGATCATTTCCTTCTGCCTTTCCGTACATAGGGCCCCCACGAAAGTTCTGAATGTGGTTTATTGTTTTTTGCCTGCTTAAATAGCTTGAGAAGAGGAATTATGTTGTGGTGAAAGAGTTGCAGTTGGATTTGAGGGATCTGGCGTAATTTTCAGATCCACAATATTCTTCATCCCCAAGCTATGTCTTCCCATCAAAGACAGTGGTGGGTGGCAGTAGGTACCCACCTTTCCTTCCAGAGGAGTGTAATCATTTCAGGTCGCATACCTGGCTGGTTTGCTGGATAGGAGGAACTATCAGCATGTTTGCTTTGAGTGAGCACACATTTATGTGGCCACATTGCCCCGCATTTCTGAGATGAATTGTTCAAAGCTATCTGCGTGCGTGATGTACTGCCATGAGCTTACACCCTTCCTGTCTGAAAGCATCTCCTCCCCACTCAGATATAATAGCAGTGGCATGACTGTTTTCCCAACCTCTGTCTCTTTTACTTATTTTCATTAGAAGCCTTTTTTTGCACAGACTGTCTCATCTGCTGTCTTTTTTTCAGTCCATCTCTTGGAAATGTCTTGCATGAGGAGCGGAGGATGAATAAGACGGCTGTGACTTGAAAAAAAAAAGAAAAAAAGAAGCATATCTGTATTTATCTGCCAGCTGATGCAGCTATTGCTCTGAAAGGTGATTTTGAGGAGAAAAAGGTCTGTGGTACTAAGTCAACAAGCAATGGGCACTGAAGACTTGACATTCTCTTTTGGAGCGAACTACTTTACGTGGTGCACACCGGCACAGGTAAACAACCAACAATTAGACCATGAAAGTGTACTTTTAGAGAGGGAGTTGGGCTTTTTAACCCCTGCTGCCTCAAGGGAGGTCTATGATCATGTGTAACCATGGCAGACAAGACATTTCAGCCCCCCACAGATGGGTCGAGGAAGCTCCTTGAATGCTCCTTTACCTCAGCAGATCTGTAACAGGGCGATATCTTTTCCTTCTGACACTGAATGAACTCATCTTTGCTGTGACTGAATCCGAGAGAAAATGAACAACTCTTCTCTCCCAATATCTTTTCTGTGACTCTAAGATAGTGGGAAACACTGCCATCATTTACCTATGCATCCCCTCTCTATCTTATTGCTGCCCCATAAAACACACCCTCAGAAAGGATGAACAGTTGTCAGTTCGTTGCCTGCACTGTCACTTTGCAAACTCTAAATAATAGTGAGATTATGGCATGCTATAAAAGTACCTTGAGATAAACCTGTCTGAGTGCAGGGCTGATATTTGCTTTTGGATTAGATTTTGGTATGATCTCTTTTTTCTTTTTTCTTTTTCTTTTTTTTTTTTTTTTTTTTTTTAAGATAGCTCTTGTAATTCTCTTAGAAACTCAAAGAATGGCCTTGAGAGTGAACCTGCAGAACACATTGTTAAGCCAGAAAGGAAGACTGAATTAAGTTTACTTTCAGCTGATTTGTTTGTGCTCTTAGCTGAGTTACTCAGCCTTTCATGTAGTTCTCCCATGCAAGTACTAATCTGGCTCACTGGCTTTTGAGATCTTAAAGGATCCTAGCTCAAGCCCGAGCAAAGTACATGTGGTGTCTAGACAGAGAGTTTAATTCACACTCAGACTGAAAAAAAAGTCTGATGTTGTTTGCCTTCACATTGGAAAGGCTGAGCTTGCTTAAAACTTGAGTTCAAGTGCTTGAGGTCTGGCCTTCTGGAATAAGAAGTTGCTCTTACTAAAACAGAAAGAAAGGCACGGCTTCAGCAAGAAATACCTTGGTAATCATAAGCTGATGGACAGGCAGACCCTGGAAGGTAAATATAAATAAACCAACTATCAATCAAAGCTCCTCTCCTTGTTTTGTCCCTTGTCCAGTTCCACTTTCAGAGCTGTTCCATAAGGTGGTTCTTGTTATGCCAGTTATGCCAGCTGGATTTGCAGCTGTTGATGGCTGACTTCTTTTTCACCTATTTTTTTCAAAGTGGAACCTAAAAAAAGGGAAGACTATTCTCCACTGGAGACTACCTTCCTCCAGGACAGACTCAAAGGCTCCTCTGCCCAGAGAGATACCTGTTGGTTGCCATCCTTGGACCAGTGAGTTAATCTCCGGGGGGTGACCAGGAAAGGTGAGCTTGGTGAGCCTTTCTCATCATGAAAAGGAATATTTCTAAGCATTTTCCAGAAAAATAGCAAGCTGTCTTGAGGCTGTAATCTCAGATTGCATCACAACCTCATTTGAGAAACCTTGTGGTTTGTTCAGTAGTGAAATATCTTATTCTCCAATTCTTATTCTCAGTGGTTGTTCACAGCGTCCTCCGTGTTTTCTAAGTCCTGTGAGTCCCATCAATGAAACTGTGACAGTTTTGTTGATGAAAAGTAAAAGAAAGCATGTTTTTTGTGAGCTTAGGCTGGAAGGTCAGTGTGGAATTAGCACTGGAAACTGGAATGACCTTTCACCTTTCTTGCCCAAAGTTTGCAATTAACTTCACCAAGTTCTGGTGAGAACAAATATCCATGGGCAAGCACAGGTGGAGATGCCAGGCTGCCCCAGTGCTGCAGCCAGTGACTGCGTCAGCAACCTCAATTTATTTTGCCAAAACCATCCACAAGTGGCTAATGTGCAAAAAAACCCCAAGCCGTTTCATGTCATCTGACAGGCAGCCATGCAGGGATTGTGGCTCTCATGATTTATTAACCTGGAATGGCTGTGAACTGACCACACAGAGGTACAAGGCTTTGTATCCTGCTGTCAATCCCTTGGGCTGCAGAACACACCTAAATATATTTTAGTGCTCAGAACAAAGCACTTCACTGATACCCATCGTTAATCCTCTACCACCACTTCCAACACATCATTAGCTGAAAAGTCTGTCTCTCATCAAACCGAGAGAAAAACAAATAAAAAAACCCATGAGAGAACAGAATATGGGTGAACCTGAAGATTTTTTCAATAATTATTGTCTCAGTCGAAGAACAGGAGCAGTACTTTGGAAATGAAGTCACATCTCGCTTGACTATTTGACTACATTGTCCTAGGGGCCTTGGTTGAAGTTCTGACAGCATTGTCAGCACTTTTCTCATTTCAAGCTCACTGAGTTTCCTGCTGTGGAAAAAAAAATCTGGCTAAAAAAAGAAATCTGCTAGAGCTTAAAAGCCCTCTGTTAGCAAAAGCCAGCAGTGGAGGCCTTGGTTGATGAGTCACTTCACACAAATAAGTGCCACTAATCAATGAGAAATACTATAAGGGGCACTCATGGGCAGGAAAAAGCAAAATCAAAGACGTGGGAATGTTAAGGGTGGGGAAAATAGGGAAGGCTGTGTGCTGGTGTGTGGGTTCTTCTGTATGGGATCAGAGAGCAGGTGGGAGTTGGGAAGTGGGGAATTCATTGGAGGATGCTGTTCTGGAGGGAAGGACAGGTGTCCAACAACCCTCTGGCTCGCAGTCTTGTTTGTGATAATACTTTATCCAAGGGTTTCATAGTGAGGAAGGAAACCTGACATTTTCATCACATATTTATGACCTGCTGTGGAGATTAATGTTTCATATGCATTTGGAAATCCAGTCACTAACACAACTGGCTTTGTTATGCTTAGCATGAATTCTGTCATTATATATCTGTTAAGTATGTATTGGCAATTTATTGACATTGCTATTCAAATTAAATTCTTGAGTAATTAGTCACCAGTGGATTTGCTTTCCCAAGCTGCAGCAATATGTCTCAAAACCTTTTCAAGCTTCTTCCAAGCTTCACTCATTGGCATTTTTCCAAGATGTTTCCTAAGAACAAGCACTGAAGCTGATATTTAGAACATATGGTGATGATGTGTTTGTATGTTCATTAAATCAAGATACCAATGAAAGAAAAGTGTAAGGCTTTCTATCCTTTTAAATGAAATTGTCAACCTAGATATCTATTGCCTTTGCTGAAATCCAGCCTGAAATGACTTGTAAGCAGTGCTCTGTTATGATGACAAATTAATTCACATCAGACTTTGATCACTGCTTGAAAAGTTTTCAGGCATCAATTTCCAGCAGTTGCATTTAGAAAATGAGAATTCAGTTTGGAGCCTCAGATTCAAAACAACAGAAATAAAAGTGCCTTCATGTAGCTGGTATGCAAACCTCCAGGAAAAAAATGCAGGATATTCAGTAGAAACTTCTCCTGTGTGTAAGATAAAGAATTTCAGCAGCACTGGCTGATATGTGCAATTAATGTTCTACATATGGCTCGCTTTACACAAAGCCCCTCACGTTTCTGTTGCTCATGTGCACAAATGCATGCACTTACACAGAATATATCTGTCTGTCTGTCTGTCTGTCTGTCTTCTCCCATTGGTCTGCCTCCTTGCCACGTAACATGTCAAAAGGAAATGGAAAAGGGAGGGGGGGGCAGCGAATCTGTCTTAAAATAGAATAGAATCATATTAGCCAGCCTAATAGCGAAGGTGCAGTTTGGAAATGCGGTTCTGTATCTCTAATGTTTACCACTTGACTACTCATGCCTCAGGCTCAAAATGCATAATAACGCAAATTAAAGCACGGCAAACGGAAGAGCCAGAATCTCACAGATAACCACACCTAATGCAAAGTATGACAGAACATCTGCTCTTTAATTAATCTTACGTAAAGATTGAAGCCGTGCATTAAGATGCAGAGTGTTTATGACAACTCTTTTCATTGTAGTTAACACACTCCTGGCCTCCCCCATGTAATTGTTTCTGCTTTGTAACACACATAAAGCTCTGACAAACAACAACAGCCACCTAGCAATAAAAACCTTGGGAAACACAATGTCAGAATGTTTCCAGAGAAGCATAGGAGTAGCATTTGAGTAAGTGGCAGTGGGTTTTGATGATGAAGAGAAGAATCTAACATCTGGTTTTGAGAGTATGCTGATGACAGCTGAAATCCTGTGATTAAGATTAAAAATACAGAAAAGCAAGAAAGCCCCCAAGGTCCTCAGTTTTTAGGTGGTCAATTTGAGCTCTGCTTTAGGAGTCAGATTTTTAGAAAGCATTCTGGCCTCTTGTCCACTCTTTTTCAGAAAAGGAGGATTATTTGTAAGTATTTTGATACAGCTACCCCAAAGCACTACTGATTTCTGAAACTCTCTACTGTTTATTCCATTTCCCCTTCATTATGAATGTGTGCAGGTGTTTGCGTGGATACAGTTGCTACAAGGAGCAAAAAGTATATCTGGAACCTGCTCATTCATCTTGTTAAAACAGTTTCCTCATTCCAGGATTATTTATTTTATTGAAAAAGTAATTTTCCAGTTATCTACATGGACATAGCTGCACTGTGGTGAACGCACCGGATGAAGATTAATTTGGAGACAACCTGACAAACTAACTTGCTTTAATCAAGATAACTCTAAAGAGAGTTAAAATCCCTTTCTGGCTTCTGCCTGGGTGAAGGGGATATGAATCTGCTCTTGGCCTCAGTACAAAGGTGAGTGAGGGAGTTGTCACAGCAAAATATGAGAAGAGGTATCAGTAGATCATCCTTCTCATTGGCTGCAGTGCAAAACGCCATCACCATCAGGGGTTTCATCAAGAACTCATGAAAGCTAACAGGCTGACTGTCAGTGTGGCTTAGACCTCTGGAGAGAAGAAAATCTTCCTTCATCTTTATTCCCCTTCACAGAGTGGTGCAGGCTTGGACACAATCTGACACTCAAGAGGCAGATACTTCCTGTGCATCCATCTGGAGGAAAGATGTTCTCATCTAGATTTGTGAATCCAAATCTCATCCTATACAATTGCAATCCAAGTCTGAATGAGAAGTTCAGCTTTGTGTTGTTAGGAGATGGTTAGTTGCAAGACATATACCAGTCTGTGAGGGAAAAGGAAAGGAGGTGAAAGAACCAGAAAAATATCTATTTTGTGACTTGGTTGTGTTTTCCTAAAATAGTGTTTGGGACTCTATGAGGCACTTTGAAAACTTTTCAGCTGGTACAAATGGCTGGAGTCCTGAATAGAAATTATAGGATGCACTTTAAGCTGAATGAAAATAGGTTACCTGCAGAAAATGTGAAGCTGGCATATGGGCTACGTCTGTCAAGAATAATTTTTATTTGCCTAAATATGTATAAGGGAAGAAGACAGATAAATTGAAAGAAAAATGCCATCACAGTAGCGTTCACTCTGGCAAAAGGTTTGTAAACAACATAAAATAGCTGCCTCTCTGAAATGATAGCTTTACTTAAAGCATGTCCAGTATATATGTGTGTATATATGCACATTTATATAATCCAAAGGTAGCCTTTCTGCCATGGGAATTGCCTGCAATTATTTTCCCCTTCCATGCTGTATTATAATTAGTGATTTCTGTGCCATCATGGGATGATACAATGTAAATGCAGGCTTTCTGCTCATCCACTTCTTCCCATGTGTAGTTTTATTCCTCCAGCTGAGCCTGTGCAGCAGATGCCAGCGTTCACTGTAATGAGGGACTGGAGAAGGACCTAAGCTTTACCAGCATTTGAATTGCTCTGGACTGCTCATCACCACTCCTTTAATTTATACCCTTAGAGAGATGGCAATAGGGTCTATGTCTCCTATGGAAGTGATTTGAAATCTTGCCAAGAAAGGGCCTCAGTCCCTTCCTCCTTATAGTCCTGGCACGTAAAACCACAGGAGAAAACAAAAAGCATTTGTGAGGAGTCATCCAGGAAGAAAGATTAACAATATAAACCAAAGGAGAAGAGAGAAAAGACCCTTTCCTCATTGAAAGTGGGTCTGTGCTTATTTTAATGGACCTTTTACAGTCCCTGAATGTCCTCTAATCTGAGCGTAATGCTCATTGCTGTTTCTGCTGCTCCTTTGTTCGACATCCTGCCTGTTCTGCTTGTGGTTGGGCGAGGGGAGGGGGAAGTGCAGTCACTGGCCAGCTTTATCTTTGTGTGAGGAACAAATGTTGTTGTCATCCTCAAGGTTATGGAGCGTGTCTGCTCTGCAAAACAAAGGGGTAGCCAGGGCCTTGTTTGTCCACCTAGTTCTCAGCGCACCCTGGACCTCTCATGAAAAACCAGGAAGGTTTCTAATTTTTTCTTTTCCTGAAACACATCAAAGACCGTGAGTAGAGGAGGGAGATGCTTCCCCCGCTTCCTACAACCCCCCCCCTTTCCTCCCTCCCCTGGCCATCTCTTTTGGTTCTGAAAATTGTGTGGCTTTAACCTTGCTTGTCTAATAATGTGTGACCTTGACTAAATGTGGGTTGGAAGGATTTCAGAGTTGGTTTTATCAGGATTAGCTTTTCATCTGCACAGAAGTATCCAAGGAAGTAAGTCATCTCATCTTCTTTCACCTTAGACTCCGAGCTTTCTCCTTTAGTTCTTAGAGCAGTGAGGAGAAAATAGACTGAATTATTGCGATGGGTATGGTGATATCACATTCAGTGCAACACATGAAAGATGAAGCCATCGCTCGGCGCGGGGCTGGGGCTCAGTGCGGTAGGGAGCACGCAGCTGCCTCGTGCAGGAGTTCAGAGCTCTCCTCTTCCAGCTCCATGTACTCCTTTTCATGTGCTGCCTCTGCACAGGCAGCCCCGCAGCCTGTGCTCGGGGAAGAGCAGAGGAGGAGCGCCGTGGAAACCAAGTATAGAGGATTTATACCTCTTCATGTCTTCTCTGCTTCTTGGGAACACAAACTGACTTTGAAAGATTGGCTCAGAAAATGAATACCCAGGACATTGCTCTCTGTTACTTTGCTGTGAAATTACTTTCCTGAATGAAAATATTTAATTCCTTTGAAAGCAAGTGCATAACATCTCTGGAAATGAAAATCCTGTGGAAATGACAAAGGAAAGAAGAACAAGGGATATAAAAGCTTTATATCTCCAAATGTTAGTGAGGCTGGGCTTCCTTTACTTTCTTTTTGTGTGTTTGTGTGACAACAATCATAAATGCTCTTTCTAATGTTGATACGGTCAGTGCTGGAATCTTCTCATTGCTTACATTAGATTTATGCTTCACCTACAATAAACAGCCAATAATGTGATCTTTAATGCTTTGAACAGCTTAGGAACTTGAGCTAACAACTTGCCAGTTGTTTAGTATCCCTGGTCTGCTGTCACCATACCTTGTAGAAATTACTGCCTTCCATGGAAGACTGCCTCATCCAAGATGGCATAATATAAAATTCCCTTACAGTAAGCCAGGTCCTCAAGCCCTTAGCCTTGATCAGTATCACCTGATTCTTCACATGTTCACCATGCAGATTCCATCAGGGAAAGGTGCTATTCCATGTGGGAGAGCTGGCAGGCTGCATAAACCTCAGTGAAGACTGATAAAATGCATCGGACAGATTTTTGGATGTAGCTGGCACCTTTCTCTTTTATATGTTCCTTACCGCATCCATCCCAGACATGAAGTCGTTCCCCACAAAAAAAAAAATAAATAGGCAGCCCTAGAAGCCAACAGCCAGTCTGAGCATCTAAGAAGATACAGGACTGTGCACCTTGGTGACTGTGGCCACCAGTTTTCTCTTGTTCCATCCACCAGACTGAAACAAAAAAGTCTCTTGTTGGAGGCAGCCACAGCCCTTTTTTGTTCATTTCAGCTCCCTGCCTAAAGTCTGGCATGTGTAATATATAGAGAGCTCTGATGTGCTCTAAATCAAAATGTCCAAACAGCTCCTGGGTATTCCTTTAATGGAGTCACAGAGAGATTTTGTTGTGTGGGAAAGGGAAGTGAAGGGATGCTGGAAGAGGGGTGAGGAGTTGTGCAAATTCTGATCTAATTTTTTTTTAATAAAATACTTCGGGCCACAGATAAGTAACAGAAATCTGTGAAGGAAAAGGGGGTTTAAATGTGACTCCAAAACAGCCTCTTCATAAGTTTTCACAGGAAGGTAAGCAGGTTCCACAGTGCAGGGTATGGATTAATTAATTCTGTATTTCATTCTTCTCTTTTTTATATAATATTCTTGCCTTGCTTATGATTTACACCAGTGAATCTAAATAGAACAAGACACTGAGATGTCTTACTACCCTTTTACATCCCCACAATTCTCTTTCACATTGACTATGATTCTTAAAATGTAGAATCTGCTGCAAGTCTGCCCTTGCTGAAATCAGAGGAAGACAACTGTGTAGAATTAAATCAACCTAAAGTACCTTGGAAGTTCTCCCTTTTGGACTTGTGATTCAATATTAAGTCTAGAATGGGAACACATTTAAGGTCCAATTATATCTGTTTCTGGCCATTGTCAGAAACAGGATACTGGTGGTCTGGCTGATATGGGTATATAATGTTCTTACATGTTCACATATGCAAAGCTACATATGAAATACAGAGCTGGTGCTTTCATTTTCCAAACTTAATTACTGTTATATGCTGTTGACAAAGAGACCAACACTGCTACCCAGACCTGTCTTCTTCACTCTGATCTAGAATCCAAACCTGTTTCTGAAATCCACCTGGGTTGTCTACTTCTTGGACAAAGGTATACACATCCAAAACAGAGTTCTTAGGTGTTTTATTTGCTGAGCTTCTGCAGCAACCTGTTCAGATGATCACAATGGGAAATCGCCTGTCACACTGGGCAGTGTCTTCAGCTTTAGTCACAAACTCAGATTCATGCTATGATTTAATCTTCACATTGTTTTCACATCATATTTTACATGACTGTGTCTTCTCTACCTATATCATCTATGACTGGTCAGAGTCCTCACACCTTGTGCTGTAGCCCAAATATTCTGGTCTTTGGCAGAGACTTTGACCACCTTCTCTCGTTCTTATAAATATCTCCAACTTGTCATTTTGACTGAAACCCCCTTCACTTAGTATCTGTCCACTTATCTTTTCTTCTTTAGCATTTGGGATATAGAGCGCTTGCCTTCATTTACAAGACACTTCAGATCTTTTCTACCTATTACCACTCACTCACTGAAAGATTCTTCATTAAGATAACATCTCCCATCTCTGGTCTCTTGGTGGTTAGTATCACCAAAAGGGAACCTTTGTGCTTTCCCTGTGCTGCTGCATTAATTTGAAATGAGGTTGCCATGGTCCTTGCTATGAGGATTGACTGGTTGGTATGTGGGGATGGTTTCTCCTCTCAGTCCCTAACAGGGTTCTGCTGTTTCTTTCTCCTCCCCCATCAAACCTTTCCATCCTTTCTTTCTCCTTCCCCACTGTGGCTGTTTTTATCTGTTAGCTTTCTAAGGCTTTCATGGTTTTTTATGCTGAGTTTGGATGAAACGTGGAACAGTCAATTCTTAGCCTAGACTCTGGGAACTCCTGTGACCTCTTGGAATACAAATCAAGAATATGTATTTAGAGAAAAAGGTTCTGTTACTTTTGGGTCTTGCAATTAGAAAAGATAATACCCTTGTAAATTCCTTGAGCAGAAACTGAATCTCTGTACACAGATTTAGCTGCCATGGTCCCTTTGTATGACCATTAGAGAGTCATTTAATCTCACTGGTTTTCAACACTCCCCTCAAGACTGATAAACATTCATTAATATTTTGTTATGGTTTGAAGTTATAAAGTAGTGCACTGACAAGTCATAGCAATATTTAGATAAAAATGCAGGGAGAATTCTTTATTATCTGGATATGCAGTGGAGAAAACAAGTTTATTGCAAGTAACAGTATCTACGATAGTTAATGTCTGTGCAGAAGGATGATGATGGTAAGAAATATCTTTCCAGTGTCTCAGCAATATTTCCTTAGCAATCAAGAAATTAAAGTTGAGCTACAAACATTTTTCTTGCTTTGTGAATGACTATTTCCTCTAAGGATCTCCTGAAATCTGAGATGTGCAATAGCTCTAACATTTCGTTTCCCATACAGAATTAGTTTCGTAAGCAAGAAATAAAATTAAACCCAGGCATAGCAGTATTTTAAAAGGAAAAGGCAGTAGCCTTGAATTATCCATGTTGATTTGACAAAGCCAGTGATGCTGCAGATATAATACATGGCACTGCTGTCACATCACCAAGTGACATCTTTTTATCCAAAGTGAAAATGAAATGTCAAAGCGAAAGAGTTCTGCAAGTCTTCTCATGCTGTTTGCAAAACATGTAAAACTCACTTTTGTGCAGTAAGGTGGGTGTTTATCAGAACTTTGCTTTAAATTAGAGGTTGTTAAGGCAGCAAGGTCTACCTGAGGTTCCCTAACATTCTTCTTACCTAGGAACCTGTTGTAAGCTACTTTTAACCTTGCCAGGCATGAGTTGCTTGGCTTCAAATTATCAGTGCTTCAGGTATTTGCATCTTGGGTTTGTTTTGGAGATGCTTGCACCATTTAAACATTTTTTGAGAATGTTAGCAGAAAGAGTACATCCATAATAAATGTTTTACAATTGCTTTCATGGTAGTCCTGTTCCTCTTTGTTTTGGAGATTGTCCTCTGATTTGGCCAGAATGCTTTCCTGTAGTAGGGTCCTGCTAATACCCATATGGAAACTTCCTCCAGAGGCCCTTTTCAGTTTCTTTGTGCTCAACAGAAAGTTCCTGACTTATGACCAGCCTTCTGTGGAGATTTGGTCTGCACTGAGAGATGGCTGCCATTGACAACAGTGTGTGCAAACCATTGCCAAGAAGAGGCTGACCAAGGTACAAACAGCATTGCTGAGTTTTCTTGTCAATCACTACCACAACCTGCTGAAACTGAAATGAACAAAAAAAAAAAAAAAAAAGGCAAAAACCCCCCCTAGCCCAAAAGCACAACAACAACCAACCAAACAGAAAGCTAACAAACAAAATGTCCACAAAAAACAACTAAACAAAAAACCTCAAAANAGCCCAAAAAAAAAAAAAAAACAAAAAACACCAAAAAAAAAAAAAAACCCCCCCAAAAAAAAAAAAAAAAAAAAAATCTGTTCTTAACTGAGCAAACTTGAGCTGGTGGCTGCCTGGTTAAGATACACAAAGATGGGACATTTGCAAGAAAACAGGGTTTGATCCTTGAGGTAAAGTAGGCATTATAATACCTAGTCAGTGGCTTCTATGCTAAGGTGTTGTTTGTAAGAGCTATTCTTAGATTGTCTTCACCATTGTGGGTTTGACCTTGCAATCTTAAACATTTTGCTTAACACAGCTCTTGAAATGGATGCAGAAAACAGGATATGCAATGTGCAAGTAAATTCAGGCTGGTGTTTGCCTTGTGGACCTTCTATAAACTTGTAATCTAGAGGTGGACAAAAAGGAAGATTGGAAAATTTCCCCAGCCCGTGTAACTTCATCAGCATGAGATGAAAGCACATTTGTGTACCCACAAATGCGTATATAAATATAAAAAGGAATATATTGGAATGAATTTAGTTCGCCATCTACTTCTAGCAAACTTTTCAACAGCTAAATGATACCAAATCATAGTCAGGACACAGTCAGAAGGAAAGACCAATTATGAGAACTACTTGAGTTCATGAGATTGACAGTCGTTGGTTGACACCACTAAATAATTCATTTTCCTCACTTGTTCTCTTGTAATTCTGAACCTGTTAATTTGTTAATTTGTCACCTGTTAACTCTTACATGAGGAGGGCAGAAGCTGTAAGAGTTTTCAGCTTTTATCAGCCAGTTCTTGCAGGTAGGACATGATCATTCTGGCTGTGTTGCTCTTTGGGCCTGTCCTGGGATTGCATTTGCTTTTATTATAGGACTGCCTGAGGTACAAATATGTATGAAGAGAATTATTATGAAGAAAATTATATGAAGAGAATAATTTCAAATGCAATTTACAGGTAAGGAACTGAGTCATTGAGGGGGGGAGGTAAAAGTGACTTATCTCAGCTTAGATAGGAATCCACTGGAAAAGTCATGAGATGAAACAACTCCCATCCCAGTGCCCTAATCATACAACCAGCCTTTTACTTCAGCTGATGTTCAGCTGAAGTCATTGGAAGAGTCTTGAGGGTGGGTATACAACAAAAGGCTCAGATATGGTGTGTGTGAGACAACTCAGAAGGACATAACTGAACCAGGGGGTTCCTGGAACGTGCTGATGACAACCTGCTTCTCCAACTGACAGAAGAAATGAACAGAGCTGCCATGCTGGACGTTTTTCAGGGTGGGGCCAGTGGGGAATGTGAAGCTCAAGAGAAGCATTGGCTGCAGTGACCATGAAACCCTACGATTTTGTGAAAAACTGGACTTCAAGGTACTTAGGGCAGTGTTAGGACTTCAAGGTACTTAAGCCCTGGACTTCAGGAGAGCAGATTTTGGCCTCTTCAGGGATCTGCTTGATGGAGTCCCATGGGATAAAGCCCTGCTGAGAACAGCAGCGCAAAAAAACTGCTGGATATTCAAGGATCACGTCCTCTGAGCTCAGGAGCAATGCAGCCCAACAAAGAGAAACGCAGGCGAAACCCCCAGGAGACCTGTGTGGATGAACAAGGAGCTCCTGCACAAACACAGACACAAAAATGAAGTCAGCAGAGGGTGGAAACAAGGACAGGTAGCCTGGAAGGAGGAAAAAAAGTCACCTGAGCAGCCAGGGATCAGGTTAGGAAAGCTAAAGCCTGGGTAGAGTTAAACCTGACCAGAGACACCAAGAGCAAGAAGAAAAGCTTCTATAGGTACATCAGGGATAAAAGGAAGATTGGGGAAAACGTGGGCCCTATCCAGAAGAAAATGGGATACCTGGTTACCTGGAACATGGGAAGGCTGAGGTACTCAATGATTTTTTTGCCTTGATCTCCACCAACAGGTTCTCCAACCACACTGCCCAAGTCACAGAAGGCAAAGGCAGCAGGCACTGGCAGAATGAAGAACTATCTTCTATAGGGGAAGATCAGGTTTGAAAACATTTAAGAAACCTGAAGGTGCACAAGTCCATGGGACCTGAGGAGATCCTGAGGGAACTGGCAGATGAAGGGTCTAAACCACTATCCATCATATTTGAAAAACTGTGACAGACTAGTGAAGTTCTCACTGAGTGGAAAAGGGAAAAGTTCCAGTTTTTAAAAAGGGTAAAAAGAAAGACCAAGGGAACTACAGGCCAGTCAATCTTACCTTGGTGCCTGAAAACATCATGGAACAGATCTTCCTGGAAAATATGCTGACACATGGAATGTAAAAACATAATTGGTGACAGCCAACACGGCTTCACTAAGGGCAAATCACACCTGACAAATCTGGTGGTTTCTATGGAGGGGGTGACAGTGTTGGTGGTTGGGGGAAGAGCAGCTGACATCACCTACCAGGGCCTGTGCAAAGCATTTGGCATCATCCCTCACATGATCCTTGTCTCTGAATAGGATTTGATGGATGGAATGCTGGGTGGATAAGGAATTGGCTGGACAGTTGCACTCAGAGTTGCTGCCAGTGCCTCAATGTCTGGGTGCAGAGCAAGTGGCTCCTCAGGCGTCAGTGTTGGGACATCTCTGTTGGTGACATGGACACTGGCACCAACAATTTTGCAAATTTTCGGAGCTGTGAGCTGTGGTGGACATGCTGGAGGGGAAAGGATGGATCCAGAGGGACCTGGATAGGTTTGAGAGGTTGGTCTGTGTGAACCTCATGAAGTTCAACAAGGCTGAGTGCCGGGTCCTGCATATGGGTCAGGACAATCCAAAACACAAATACAAGTTGGGCAGAGGATGGATGGAGAGCAACCCTAAGGAGAAGAACTTGGGGGTGTTGGTTGATGAGAAGCCCAATATGACCTGGCAGTGAGAGCTCACAGCACAGAAACCTACGGTGTCCTGGGCTGCATCACAAACAGCAGGTCAGGCAAGGGGATTCTGCACCTATGCTCTGCTCTTGGGAGACCCCACCAGCTGTGTCCATCTTTGGTGTCCCCAACATAAGAAGGACATGGAACTGTTGGAACAGGATTTATTATATTATTTCAGCTGGAACAAAAATTGTTAGAGGGACTCCTCTCCTCTGAAGACAGACCGGGACAGTTGAAAGGGGTTGTTTGTCTTGGAGAAAAGAAGGCTCTGGGGAGACCTTATAGCACATTCCAGTACCTAAAGGAGCTGGAAGAAGCCAGAGAGAGTCTTTTTACAAGGACATGTAGGTACAGGACAAGGGGTAATGACTATATACTGGAAGAGCAAAAGTTTAGATCAAACACAAGGAAGAAATTCTTCACTGTGAGGATGGCGAGAGACTGGCACAGGTTGCCCAGAGAAGCTGTGGCTGCCCCATCCCTGGAAGTGTTCAAGGCCAGCCTGGATGGAGCTCTGAGCAACCTGGTCTACTGGAAGCTGTCCCTTCCCATGGAGCAGGGGTTGGAACGAGATGATCTCTAAGGTCCCTCCCAGCCCATACCTTTCCATGGCTGTATAGTTCCATGGATGATTTGTTCTGCACAGCTCAGAAGTCAGCATGGCCAGGTCATTCTGCAGCCAAAGGCAGGGCAGGAAGCAATCAGGCATCAGGCCGTTTCCAGGAGAGGCACTTCATTAGGTCACCCTTGCCCAACATCTTCACTGTTGGCTGGACAATTGTAAACTGTAGTCTGTTACTGAAAACTGCTCCCAAGAGAGATGTTCTTCTCTAAGAACAGAATGTCGAGTACTCAGTCCAAGATCCCAGATTCATACTTATTATTTACATGTTCTCAGAGTATGGTGGTCCAAGCATACTTTATGCAAAAATAAATCTTCGCTTAACTAAGCTCATTTTCTTCTTTGTGAAGTCCAATTTGCTGTAGTTCTGTTTATGTAAGATACAGATGAATCTTATTAGAAATATTGGATTACAGTAGTCTTGACAGATTAAAACAATTGCAGGAAAATGTGGACCTATTTACACACTGGAATGTACAAGACTATATCATGACCATACCAACTTTACTCCAGATCAGTAACAGTGATTTCTGTTAGGGAAAAAGTCAACATTTAACACATGGTGATACTTGAATCTTTGGGTTTTTTGAAAGTGTTAGAGAACTGTGGGGTATTAAACTAAAAATTGTTGTATTCAACAACAAGATTTACTGAAATGCAAAGCCTTTAATAGAGCAGTATAATACAGATTTAGTAATTAAGTTCTTTAGCTCTTCAGAGATGGAAGAAAGGGCTGCTTATAATATATACACAGTACAACTGTATTAAATTATTTCATCATCAGAGAGTCCCATTCTACATTTTACTGAAAGATGGTGAAATCTGTACCTATTCCACTGAGTAGAAATTCCTATTATGTTAAAATCTTCATGATGACCAATGGAAATTAAGACAAGACCAGTAGTTTGCATCTGGCCATTTCTTTTTCTTAATGTATCTGTAATAGATACTAATCAGCCTGTCATTTTACTTATCTCCTCATGACATGTCTTAACATATACAACACAATGTTGTGCATGCTCTAGTTAATTTTTATGGATGCCTCAAACAAGGAGGTTTTGGACTCCAACCCTTTTTCTGTTCTGAGAAATCCCTCCTTCTCCCGCATGAACGAAAGCATGGAAATATACTCCACTCTTACTAATTCAAAGAATCTTTAAGCCACTTTACTAAGCATTTTTAATGTTTGTTTTTAGAGGGCCTCTTTCTAAGTTGCTGTTTTAGACAGTTAGTGTGAAGCAAATTTCAGATTGTTTTAGTAAATGTTCATTAATTACTTGAAAGACAGGAACTGATTACTCGTGTACTTCCTTTAAAATGGCTTTCTACCTGTATCATCTCATATAGACTTGGTTTTGGATGATGAAATAAATAAAATTAAGCAGTGGTACACAAAATCTAAAAAAACTCTTTTGAGTTTGAATGGGAATAGTTATAAGAATCTCATATGTCTAAAAGAGGAGACAAAAAATATATAATGATCAAGAGATACTCAAAAAGGTCTTATGGGATTTGTGCACAGTTTCTCACTCTCCTTGAGCATCTTTTTCCAAAAATCTGGCATCAGGGATAAATAGTGCACTGATGTAAGCAGGCCTTGTGTTGTGCATGTGCAGAGCATTATTCCATCTTGATGAACTTTGGTGAATACCCCATTTATGTCTACTCCAAACTTGTGAGACCACTTGTGAAATGAGTTGCTGGCAGATGTGCACAAGGATAACAGAAACTTGTCCACAGAGAATGTGTGATGGAGGAATCTCAACAGTGGTGAGCCAGGCTGATCCAACCATTCCCTGTGGATGGAGAGCTCTGTGAACGCATCTCTAGGAGAAGGTCAGGTGAGATGTCATGTGCCTGGTCACTGAAATGTGACTTCACCCACTCCCTTGGTCAGCATCCAGAGAAGAAGTCATTTAATTGACAGAGATTAAAAGCCTGGGTGTGGGTCTGAGCATGAACACCTCCACACCTCCATGCCTTGGTGAGCATGGGCTTCCCACCTGCCAGTCAAATTCCAGTCTGCAACTTTGGCTGCTCTGTGACTGTGGTTTCAAAATATGACTGTCAACCTGTCCTTGGAAATCCTGGGGACAGGCATAGTTGCAAAAAAACCAACCCTGCTCAAGGCATTCAGGTTGCCTGCCATGGAGACTGCAGCCCTTGCAGCTCACCCAGCTCAGCAGAGGAAAGCCCGTGTTCTGTCCCTCATCTCAGTTATCTAACACACAGCTGACTTTAGAGAGAGCTTCCAAATCCTGTCTGGCTTGTAAAATTCCTTTCTCTTGGTGGAGGTGGATGGGGAACAAAACTCACTAGACTCGCTACAACCAGTGAAAACATCACTGAACATCTGGGACTAAGGAAGTGCTGACACTAAAACCAGCCACCACTTAAAATGCCAGCACTTACAGAAGTTGATGTGTTATGGCATCAGTATCAGGCAGTTGCTCCTGTGCCCAGAAAGAGAGAAACTTTGGGGTGTCTCATTTAGACCTGGTAAGTGCGGGGCACCAGGAGGTCTCTCATGTTGTGTGTGCTGTGTACAGGGCTGTAGCTTTCAATGGATTCCCTTTCCAAAGCTCTATTAGGAAGGAGAACTCATCTTCATTGTTCACTGTCTGAGAAGAGATAATGGGGAAAGGCAATGCTCCTCCCCTGCTATCTCCCCACAGACTTTGAACGGGTAACTACCTGGAAAAGTCTTTGAATCTCTTAGAGGGAATTCATGGGTCTCCTTTGTCAAGCTGAAAGAAGTGTGCCTGCTCTTGCCAATGCTGAGCTGTGTGACAGCATGCTACTAAATCTGCTTTTAGCTGCTTCAGAGGTATGTGAAGCAAGGAAGAAAGCAGAGTATCAGTGGGTGAGCTTTTAATGGGGTGGGAGACAGACTGCTGCTCTTTTCTCCATCATTCTGGAGACCATCATGAAAAATGTTGCTATTTCCTTCTCTCTCCTGAGGTTTTGCACTGTTACTGTACCTTCACTCAAAACTGTCGTTCTCCAGGTGTGCCACACTGAGTGATCCCTCAGGTTTGTGTACGTCTTTGCAAGAAGGTGTGATACACAACTTTGACCTCCAGCTTGGTGAGAAAAGAACAAATGCAGGTCTCCAGCAGCCTAAAGCAAGTCCTGCTGTGTTTTTCCACCTGTAGTAATTTTAGACCAGAGCTAGAAATACAGGGAGATAGTAAGAGTCACTAGGCATAAATTTGTTGTTTGCAGCTTGGAACTCCTTCTGCTTAAAATAAAGCCATAATCCAACCCCATGTTACCCGTCAGTGTCCCATCAGTCCTCTTACATGCAGTGTCTGAACACATTTGTCTGGGGCATCTAAAGTTGTCTTTTTTTTTAGGGAGACTGGTTTAATGCTTGCCTGTCTTCTGTACCCAAGTGAGTATTTAGAAGAAATGCATTCAAAAATCTTTCTTGTTACGCGTGTCATATTGATTATACCTGGTTTGGTTCTTACTGCTTTGGACAGTTAAATGGAAGTAGTTCTTGCTTCCTACTAGTCTTTACTTTGTTGCTTTGTACAGACAGTGCTGGGCCAGATTTGCAGTAATTGGGAGTTCAAAACCACTCTCCCGCTCTGCCACATTTATCCTGATTTATTTTTTTTCAATGACATCTTTTCTTTCCATCAGATCTGCTAATGACAACAAGTCTGTAACATACTATTTCTGCTTGGGGTGAGATTTCTGACTCATTGTACAGCTCTTTGAAGGTGAGGAGTCTATTTAGAAATGCTGGTTTTCTCCCCTGCCTGGGACTTTAACATTCATTGAGCATTTAGTGGGTAATGCTCTGTGGAGTGTGGTAGCCATGGAGACACCTGGTTTTCCAAGCTTTTGTTGGTTGTGGCTACCACCTAAACAACACATGGGTCTGCTTTCTGGTAGTCTCAAAAGTCTGAAGTGTAGCTTACACTGAAGATAATCCATTTGATTTCAGGGAGAATCCTGTCACAGTCAAGGGCTGCTGAGCATGGTTGTATCTTTTGCATTTTAGGCTTCCATTCCCACTTTGGGGGTACCAATCCTTGACAGCGTGGCGATAAGGAAACAAATGGTTCAACAGAATCACTGCATTCATTGTGACAGAGAATAACAAGTAACAGAGCTCTGACCAGACACTTCAACCTCAAGTACAAACCTAGAGACTTTTACCGTTCTCAAGTAAAATTTTATCAAGACTTTTGTACAGTTGCTCTTTCTTTTCCATGACTTCATCTGCAAGAAGAATCACAGTGCATGTGTGTGAATGCAGAATGTGACCCATGTTAATAATCTGTTAAAGATTTGTTTTTACAGACAGTCAGGTGGGAGTGGAGAATCACTTCCCCACTAGTATATTTTTAAAGAACACACTCTGATTTTTAGTCTATTTTTCACGAGGAAAAGTAGGCCTCAAATACTTGTGAAAATGTGGATACCAACAAAAATTGCTCTTTTTCATGAGAGGAAGAGATGCTTAAGTTTAATAATCACAGTTATGGATTTTTTTTTTTAATAAGAAAAAAGAAAATCGATGAATACAAACATCCATACCCTGTTACTAATCCTACACTTAATCTGACTAAGCGCTGCTGATTTTGCGTGTGAGAGAAGATGTGTCTTTGACAGGGAGTTTGAGAAAGTGACAATTTAACTGGCAATTCCCCTGTTGCTACTGAGATCAAAGGCACACCAAAGCTGCTAACCTGGAATATGAAGTGTGCTAAGAAAGTGTGAAAAGAAGCAACAGATACCTCAGGAAAACAGCTACTTTACAGTATTTCTGCAAGAACTAAATTTGTTCACTTGCTTTTGGCATTGCTCCCTGTATCTGACTCAGTGATATTTTCCTAGCTACCCTTATGGTATTTTTTTGCTCCTAAGAACCAGTTTGGATAATAATCGCTCTGTAAAGGGTGTCTTGCACGCCTGATATTTGTCATTTAATCTCTAGTTCTCCCATAAAGGATGGCTCAGTCATTCTGCTTTGACATTATAGATGGGCCTTAAAAGAGAGTGCAGGTGCAATATCCTTCCTCCCTCCACCTGCTGATGAAAAGCTGGACGAAATCCCTGAAAATGTACCCCTGGTGGGCCACATGTCCTTCTGCTGTGAATGGCACAGTGTTATGGATTCACATGGAAGCGATGATCTCGCCTTCAGCTGAGCACTCTGAATGTGTCTCTCTGTTGTAGAAGAAATATTTGCTCTCGGCTGGCAAGGCAGGACTGCAGAAAGAGGAAGTGAGTCTGCTGTCCGTATTTAAATGTTTCTCCTTCCTTGAAGCCATTAGCTGGTTAGATTTTTCACTCCATTATTCATCAAGCCTTGGTGAGCTGCCTCCATGCAGAGGCAGTCAGGGGTTTTCAGAGCTCTGGCTTTACCTTGGTAATTCAGGACCCATGGAAACATTTTCACTGACCTCTAGCTAAGGGCAGGCTTGAGCCTTTTTAGAGCTTTGAAATGTGTTTTGTTTCAGCCATCAAAAGCAGGGCAGCCTTTTCTGCAGAGGAACTGGGCTCCATGTAGCCATCACTCTTTGCCCAGGACTTCCCCTGCCAGCACTGAGCTTGGAGTTGCCCGTGGAGAGAATTCAGGCCTTCCCCGACAAACAAATGTTACAGGAGAAAACAAATGTGATGGGAAGTGCAGAATGTTCTTTCGTGTGTGGAGCACTTAAAATTTTTTTGTGTGTTTTTTTCCAAGGAGAAACCAGCCCTACTTTGCAATGAATCAATGAAGATTTAGTAATACGAACAAATGAACTTTGAATTGTGCAATTGAGTCTTTCAAACTGCACTATCAGGAACTATATTGTCTGCATCTCTTTAAAAGTCCAATTTGTTCCTAAGACACAAATAGTTTAAATCGTCAACGATTTTGTGAAAATCAATGAGAATCATGTAGACAGAACTCAGAGTATCATTTTAACCATAAATTACATACCTGATGAATCCTATCTCATGGTCACAGTAGACAACACAGGACCACAGAAGTACAGTATCCTTGTTGCTTTTATTCCCATTCCATGTGCTACTTCCAGTGTTGGTGATCAGGAGGGAAACATCAGTTACAAACTTCTTGGCTCTGGAAAACAGGCAACATTCTTAGTGATGTAGTTGAAAAAGTGCTTTTAGATAAATTGTGTACAGCATATAATTCAGCATATAATTTTATCTTTCAAGTGTTCTGTCAATTTTTCCATTGAGAAAACTCCTCAGGTTTTTCCAAAGATGATGTTCTCTCTGGTGAGCTCTGTTCTTTTCCCAACAGGGGCTCATAATGCTTCTTGCAGCTATAAGAAGGTGATTAATCAGTTTAACCTGACAGATCTTAAGTCTTCAAACTGCTAACCTCACAAAAATTCCAGCAGACTCCCCACAATATCCTGATATAATTTTAGTAATGTGGAGTCTGATCCTCCAGTTCTTGCAGGTCGTTGACAGTTCTTCTTGAGCTGGTGATATGCATGGTATGTGCACGTCCCCATGTAAGTTTATTAAAACCAAAATTGATTCCCAAACTTCTGCATAAATTCATTTTCAGATGAAGAAAGAGGGAAAGAAAATCCTTATTATTTTAGTGCTGAGGAGGATCAAAGGATTAAAACCCATGATTTTTTTTCTTGACGAACTCCTTAACCAAAATTCTTTTATCAGCGTTTTCCTTTCTCGTTGCTCTGGTTTTGGTGGAAAGGTGGTAACTCACTGCTGAATTTACACAAGGATGTCTTCTTGGATCACATGGGAAGTTTTACCTGGAGCATAGTGTGTGTCTATGATTGCAGCAGCTTGGAGCAGAAAACTCTTGATGGATTCCCCCCAGAGCAGGAGGCATGGGCAGGGATGGAGAGACAGTGGTGGGCTTGGTTCAGGGACACATGCTGGGTCTGCTGTGCTCATTCCCAGCCAGCAAGAAAATCAGCAAGAGGTGCAAAAAACCCTCACAGAGATGTAGATGAAAGCATATAAAATGAAATTTTAAAAAAGAAGGGAGTTAAATAAGACCTTATGGCAGAAATTTTCTCCAAAATCTGTCACGGCTTTTCATGCTGGAACAAAAAACAAAAGGGAATGGAGCCTTTCAAGCATCTTTTGGCAAGTCCTGCTGATAGCATGCACAGTTTTTGTCTCCAAGGAGGTCAGGAAGGACATGAAAATATAGAGTGAGACATGTCCATAATGAAGTTTCACCATAGGCCACTGATATAGGAAGCAGCACTGGCAAAAGTACATCTTGCACATGCCTAGATGAGGCAGAAACCAAGGCCAGTCTCTTCCTTAAAGCTTTTTGAATCCTACCCACATATTTCTCGTTTTTGCATAAAACCTGCTGAACTGTTGCTGTGACCAGTTGCTTCTTCATTTGAGTCACCCCCTTTCAATACACAAAGCAGATGGTGGCTGTTCTTCATGAAAAGAGCTATTGTTGCATCCTTTTTTTTTGGTTAATAAATGTGATTTAAATGACTTGGAAAAAAGTATTGACAATTTTTTATTGAAAATTTTGTATCTCTCTATTTTCTGCTTTCATCAAAATTATGAAATTACTTACAATTTCAATTTGCCAAAACCTTGGGATTTTCCTGCATTATACAATTATCTTCTAAGTTTTGAAAACCTATTTTTAAGTTTTCTGGTGGTTTCCAATGATAAAATGGGGTGGAAAATAAAATAATTTCTTTGCTTGTTTGTTTTAAAGTCGTCATTTCAAAACTTTTTGAAGTGAAAGAAGCTTTAAACCCTTTTGTAGAAAACCCCTTTCATTTTCAATCTGCCCCAGTATACTTTAATTCAGAGAACAGCAGACACAGATACCCAAGTTGTGAAGTTAGGGTGTGTTAAACTTCACACAGTGTGGTTGCAACTCTGACACACTAATTTTAATTTTTTTAGTGTTTTACTTGGATGCCTGCAGAGTCTTACAAAACATCCTCTTAGTGCTGCTGAAGACACCTAGGAATAGATTATAACTGCTGGAGAGTCTCCATCACTGCAAGGTCTTATAAAAAGGATTTAATGAACCTTTGACAGGAATAGTTTTGGTTTTCCTGACCCAGTTTTAGGGTAGTGAGGTAAGATAGACAATGGCTTTGTATCCTTGTTTCCAAAAAGGATGTCTTACTGAACATTTGCAAAAGTCAGTGGGCTCCAATAATTCAGGAGTTGCAGAACTGCTGAAGCTCAGTGGAGGCTGCAAAACTCACATCAGAAAACCAACCCACCCTGACATCAGGGCTGCTCTGGTGGGCACAGCCATCAGTATCCCAAGACGTTATTATTTCCTGGATTGTCTGAAAGGGTGAAGTCTCCTCTGCTGCAAGAAGTTATTCTGAACAAAGAGGGGACACAAAGTCAAGGCATTATAGCTTTATGCAGAAATAAAGTCAGCAAAGCCTTCAACGAGGGCACATCTTTTGTCTTCTGCACCGACAGGTCTGCAGAGCACACGGTGGTCCTGCCTGGCTTCTCTTTGTCCCCTCTGCAAAGCTTGGTGCCCTCAGTGTGTATAAACTTCCTGAGTAGAAAAATGGAACATTATCTTATCAGAATAAGGGCTTGGGTGCTTCGATTTCTGTGGCCAAGAGCTCTGCTCTTTTGTGGACAGCTCTGACCAAGAGGAGGTTTTGTCCTTGTGGTGGGGCAGCAGCCTCTTGTCTTGTCTCCCATTTTCTTCACACCTTTGTGAGTATCCAGTGCAGGCTTGGTTTATACTTCAATTGTGCAGCAATTTACTGAACAGTAATTTTAGAGTTTTTTGAAATCACTGAGAAGTGACTTAGAAAAACTTTCTCTTTGGAAAGTATCCAAGGCTTTGACGTAGCCTTGAAATAATCCCTGAAATTCATTATAATCAAACCTTAGTCAAAGACAGACTATATTGCATTCTCCAACTAACAAGCTGCTTTTCCTGAATTTAAATATTGGAATGAAAACAATAGGTGAGATTTTTCCATTATACAATGAAACCTGATGTTTGTCAAAACCTTTCCTACTGAGAGCTTCTAGCTCTTCAAACAAAAACTGTTACATTTTTTTTTCATTATCTGTGTTGATATGCTGACCTGTTCTTTTTTTTTTTTTAACTCTGATTATTAAAACTTTACAGTAAAGTATGATTCTAAAAAGAATAACCATATAAGCAGAAATCTCTCAATTTCTACAGATTTCTACCCATGCTCCAACTTTGTGTGGAAACCCATTTACAGAACCAAGGAAAATAAGTTGACAAGTAAACACAAACTTCTTCCTTGGCTACTGGGAGAAGGAGAGAATCATTCTAAATTCTGCTTGCCCAGAAGAATGCTTCAGAAGTCCATGTATGCACATGTACGACAGAGCAGTGCTGCTTCAGAAACTTACCTTGTACAGCCATGTCCCCTGCAGACTGAAATATTTTGGTATAGCTGACAGAATTAAGCATTACATGGGGGTTTCTTGGAGGAGTGTAATCACCATTTTCATGCAGAGGAGCAGCATGCATGGCATTCACATCAAAAACTTTTTGGGACTGTTTCTTCAAATAGTGAAGAAAATGACTAGTTAGACTGGAAAACATTGAAAGTGTGTTTTGGTTTGGGAATGATGGGGTTTAATGTTTTTAAAATGTACTGAAGTCAAATTCTAAGGTAGGCAGTTTGTTCCTGTATGTGCATGCAGGGTATTTCTCAGCAGATCTTTCTGAAAGGTATAAACACTTAAATATGTACAGTTCAACATTTCTGTAATTATAGTAATTTTTGGTTATTCATGACTTGATCTATGATTTGGAGGGATTCAAAGACCAGCCATGTTTAGTAGTCACCATGTCTAATGTGTTCAGCTCTGCAGTTCTGAGCCAAGAATGAGTGGTATGTGCATACCAGAGCAAATGGAAAAAAAAGGTCTGTGAGTATTCACTGAAATTCAAAAGTCAGTTTTAATTCAATGATGTTCATGGAATGTTCCCTTTCACTTCCTACAATCAGATTTTGAGCATTTGTGCAAGAAATCAACCAGGCCACAATTTTGCCCTGGGTTTTCCTTGCAAGTTAATTTTAAATTGAATATTTAAAGCATGGATTTATGGGGAAAAAATTGAAAGCATGAAATATTAATAATATTTTCAAGCTGGGTTTAGTTGGTTAGATGATGTCATTATTTCCTGCCAGTTCCCTCTTGGATGCTTTTTATGCGTGACCAAGTGTCTGCGGATCAAACCTTATAGACAAATCCAGCTACTAAATTTTCCTACTGATTTCATGCAAAAACCCAGTTTGGAGTAATACAGTCTTGGGGCTGCTTCACCATAAATGTGATAAAGAAAAGAGATAGCTTTAAATTTAAAGAAATCAGTAATCCAGAGAGTATATTTGGTCCTCTTGGATTCTAATTTTTTTTCCCTTCTCTGGTTTGATTCAAGAATGATGGTCTCGCCATCGGTGGAGCTCCCTTGAACTGGATTTTTTTTTAAACTGTTGCCTCAGCAGAGACAGGATTTTGCATTAACCATTAACAAAGAGGTAAGTTAGGAGATGCTGAACCTCAGCTGTGGTTTCTACCATCCTAAAGTCATAGTATTTCCTGAGTTACAAATACCCATATGGACCCTATGTCAGAGTCATGGGTTGATTTGGGTTGGAAGAGACCTCAAAGCTCATCCAGTCCCACCCCCTGCCATGGGGATACCTTCCATTATCCCAGGTTGCTCCAAGTCCCACCCAGCCTGGCCTTGGACACTTCCAGGGATCCAGGGGCAGTCACAGCTTCTCTGTCAAGGACCAAAAATGTGAAAGGCATTTGGTGGGTGTGATATATGTGACAAATGTTCTCTTTGGGAGAGGAAAAAAATGCTCTGTTAAAGAAAAAAAGATATCATTTCATAAGGAACTGCAAAGAAATTAGTTTTTCAAGGTGTTCATTTAAAGTTTGAAAGTTTTTGACATGTAAAGGGTTTAGCAGCTCCATGAAATAGTATAATCTTTTGGTTATGCTGTTACTGTCCATGTCAGTCTATTTATATATCTGCCTAGGGTTAAGATCAAGGACATTTTTCAAAAACTTTCTTTAATTCCTGGATTGCAATTCAAGTAAAAATCAAAGATACCTAAGAACATCTTGTGACTTGTAAAATTTTCTCTTCTTGATGTTAAAATGCTGTTGAAGATCTCTCTTCCTTTATCTTATGATCAGTGTTACCCTGTGTGATCTGAATCACTTAATTCTCACTAAAAATTCTTTGATAAAGATTATTTTTTTGTTTTATTTTTAAGAAAAATTTTTACAATTATGTATGAAATTTCAGATAGCTTGTTTAATACATTTCTCCTAAGATCTGCTAATGAAATGTAGAGGACAGAAAAACACAAGTATTTGGTTTTTAAAAATTAGAAATGAGATTTAACCAATTAAACTGCAATCACTGCAAAGAAGAAAACCACTATAGGAGCAAACTAAGAAGTCATGAACCACCACACGAGAATTTTATTTACTACAGTTTTCAATGTGTTCCTCAGGAAATGATAATTTATACTCCTGATAGTCCTGGTAACATGCTGAGGGTGAGGTGTGAGGTTTCTGTGACTTTGTGGCTGTGAGGTCAGAATCTCTCACCCATGTGTAGGAAAAGTGAATGCGTGTGCACATTCCTGTTGTGCTCCCTGAATAATGGTCAGATTCTGCCTACTGGAATGGCACCAGCTGGCTGCTTTGATATTTGAGGGGTTTTATAATTTTTACAAGTAAATTAAAGCAAATTGTACAGTCCCCTTCTCTGTTAGAGGAATTATTTGCACATCTTCAGGTTAGATGTGAAACGAAACCTGGAGTCAGCACACACCAAAAAATTCCTTCCACTGGAAAAATCTGGGGGAGATCCCTAATGATGACTGCAAAAAGGTTTCACTGGAAACACTGGACACTTCTTCTCAGCTGTCATCTCAGTTTTCTTCCGAGTCAGAACAGTAACTTCATTATGGTTTTCGTATGGCACACACATGGAAGACACTCCAGACCCTACAGAGGCTTTGTTGTAATATGCAGAAACAGTGGCAAATATACAACAGCAGCTTGAGCGGGGGATCTAAACCATAGTTTTATATTAATCCATTACAACTGACTAATGAAGTCATCCAGACTGGGCAAGGTTACAGGAGACTGGGCTGGAAAGCCAAGAGCTGTGTCGTGCTTTTAGGGTGCGCAGATGTGCTCAAGGCAACACTCAGGAGCACGTGTAAGCCAAATTGTGCCTCCAAGATTCCCCAGCCAGAGCCCCAGGGCATGTGCCTGCCTGTTCAAGGATAATTTGTCATTTGTACAACATGCAACAACCAACCAGTTTATTTGGACAGGCTTTTGGCCGAATTCTGGGCTCAATTCAGTCCCTGCAACCTGTGACCTTAGTGCTGCTGAATGGCTGTAAGGGAGCAGAGGATTTATTTTTATGCGTTGCCTTTTAAACAATGAATGTGTTGAAATCCTAGGGAAAGCTGGAGCTATTTACCATGTTTCACAAACCACATCCCAATCAAGTTATAAACTGATGATTTTACTCTATCAATCTTCCTGATGGAATAGTAAGAAACGTTGGTGAAGGAAGATTTCTAACAAGCAACATGCCTCTTCTGCTCACTGTTTAATTTTGGGGTTTTTGTCCTTAATTAATGAGTGATGCAAAAATTAAACTGCTCTGCTGCATTTTATGGAAATTAAGAATCTCTAACATGTAAGTGATACTTTAGGAGAAGAGCGCAGCAAGTTGCTTCCCAATTTCTCCACACTCTTGTGTGCTATTCCAATATATATTGCTATAGACCACGGAGTATGGCAACTTAAAATGAGACATTAAGTATAGCCTTCTCATGCTCATGCTCCAGTAGTTTTTGGTGGCCTTTGCAGCAAGGCAATCTTCTACATCTAGAAAATATGTTCAGTATTTTTGTTTCTGTCAGGCAGAGGTGCACCTGCAGATCTCCTGCAGGGTCCATTCTGTATTTCACTGTTAGCCCCCACACCCTGTGCTGAAGACCAACACAACTCCCTTGTGCTTACCTAATCACGACAGTTGTCTTCACAGATCTTCATTTTTTTTCCTAATTTTCAGTAGTTATAAGTAGTTTAAGAGCAGTTAAGTGTATATTTGGCAAGGAGAATATGTTTTCAAAAATAATATGGTCTTGGAAGCTTTTGATGTTGACACAGGCCTTTCTGATACATTTTTTTTCTGCCTCTGCTGCTTCTGATTTCCAGCAATGCCTTAGGAAAAAAAATCCCCAAGCCAGGAGAGTGGGAGCAGCTCCCCACTTCTCCCCACATCTCTACTACTTAACCTACAGTAGTTTGGGGTAGGTAGAGCCCAATGCTGACAGGTATGATGACGGGAATGGTCACTGAGGTCAGTGTTCAGCTGTGTTGAAGATCTGGGAAAGTGAAGGCATCCAAGTGAAGAAGGGAAATTTGCAGGGAGATGTTCCTTATTTTAGGTCTTATTTTTAAGTATGGTGTTATTTTCCCAGTCTCTCACTCTTCTTATTGCTTAATTAGGTCCAAATGCTCCTTTTTTTTTTTCACTCTCTCTTCTGCTCAAGCCTTGAAATATAGGGCCATCAGCTGGGTGTCTTCCCTGTCACCTTCCCACTTCCTGGTGGCTGATGGCTGCTCCTGACCACCCTCAGGCCACAAACTATTGTCACATGTGCTTACACTTGGCTTTGACACTCCCTGCATGTGTCTGGTTATCTGCTTGGCACATTTCTGGGCTAACCAGCTGTCAACTTGCCTACAACAGGGGAGAGGAGAAACTAAGGAGAGGAGGTAGAGATACTGGCCTTGAGGTGGCTGCCAGCCTTCCCATTTTGCATCTGGCTGCTCCTTGCTTTGATTGCTGCTGGGCAATCAGCTTTTAGGTAGGTGAGGAGCTACGTTGCACTTGTGTCTACAATTTGATTGGGAGGTGGACCTTCAGCTCCCTGTTTATCTTTTGGTGCTGAGAGTTGGGGTGGGCGGAGCAACACACAGACACACAAAATCCCCCCAAAATGAAAACCAAAGTATCCAAGAGCTTGGGTTTCGGTGGCTGGGAGAAGGCATTTCAAAACAGACCATGTTACACATCTGACTTATGGATGGAGAAGCTGCAGGGGGGAGAGGAGCACAGAGGAGGCATGGAGATGTGAGTTTCCTTCAAGAAGGTTTGTTCAGAAGTTAAAAGCAGGCACATTTCTTGAATATCTTGTGCTGATATCAGCACAACCTCTGGGCAGGTTCTGTGCCAATGATTTGGAATTTCCTGGGGAAAAATTGTTGTGTCAAAAGAAAATGTCTGAGCAGTTCTAGAGCTTAGTCAGTATAACATCACCACACGTGGGACCACTCACAACACACCACAGAGCCACACACCTCACCGTGCCATTTCACTGCCTGGAATTTAGGATCTCTTAGCAACCAGAGGAAGATGGTTGGTGTGTTTGCCCATATTATTTCAAGTCATAAAGCTGACAGGAAAAGAATTCCTCTTTTGCAATTAGTTGTTCCCTTGGGAGGGACCATCTGCAACGTTCCCATGAACTGTTCTGAATCCCGCACAAAGAAATGGGTTAGAAAGCTGATAAGAAGAGCATTTAGGCTGAGGGACCTTGCACACAGGGTTTTCTGCGAGGCTTCAAGGACATCCCCTGGTTCTCATTCACACAGGTGTTATCTACCAAGCCTGTTCTGAGGCGTGAACTAAGGCTGAGAGTAAAAATCTGATAAAAGAACAATGGTTCTTTTAATGTGGCAAGGATGTCTGCAACTCTGCATAATTAGGTGAGAATTACGGGACAGCTATTTTCAACCCACAGAACACCTCCCTGTGGCATTTTACTGATATGGCCATGTGGATGTTCCTTGCAAACTGAAAAAAAAAAAATCTGCTTCAAAAAAGTTCTGCTTCTGTCTCTCTAGTTGTGAGATATATTGTGCTGTTTTACTAAATTATATTTGTACATGGTGATTATCTTTCACCCCTTAAGAGGACCTTGACAGAAAAAATATTTTCTTTCTTCCACAGTGTACAGTTTGGACTGCTTCCTATGTCCAGAGAGAGGTTCATGCTTGATAAATTCCCTGCTTGTACTCGTACCTAAAATAGTGGCAATTTGCCTTTTCTGCCCTCACCTCTCCCTATGCCAGCGAGTAGGTTCTGGTGTTTTGGGTTTTCTGACTGTCATGGATTGTTCTGTGATTCACAGAGCAGCCTGGAGCAGCTGTTCTTGGGAGATCCTCTGATTTAACAGTAAGCCCTGGGCTGGACTTTATGAGCTTCATGGTGCCTTGCCAGCTTCGCCCTGTGGCAGTTCAGGAGAAAGCTCACCAGCCCAGTTGTGCCCTTGGGTGCACACAGGTGCTCCTGCCTGGGTTCGGAGGTCTGTCGGTGCCACTTGCTCCGTGGTGCTGCACTGGGAGGCTGCCCTTGAGCTGTCCTAGAATCACAGAACAGCTTGGGCTGGACGGGACCTTAAAGCTCATCTCATTCCATCCCCTGCCATGGACAGGGACATTTTCCACTATTCCAGGGTGCTCCAAGCCCTGTCCAACCTGGCCTTGGACACTTCCAGGGATCCAGGGACAGCCACAGCTTCTCTGGGCAACCTGTGCCAGGGCCTCACCACACTCAGAGGGAAGAATATTTTTCTAATATCTGATCTAGTCCTACTCTTTGTCAGTTTGTAGCCATTCTCCCTTGTCCTGTCCCTCCTTTCCTTGTCCAAAGTCTCTCCATCTTTTCTGCAGCTCTTTCAGGCCCTGCAAGGCCACAGTGAGGTCACCCCAGAGCTTCTCCTCTCCAAGCTGGACAACCCCAGCGCTGGCAGCCTTTCCTCCCAGCAGAGCTGCTTCATCCCTCTGATCCCCTGGAGCCTCCCCTGGCCTGGCTCCAGCAGCTCCAGGCCCTTCCTGTGCTGGTCCCCGGGGCTGGGGCAGCTCTGCAGGTGGGGTCTCAGCTGAGCACAGGGGCAGAGGGGCAGAATCCCCCCTCCCCTGCTGCTCACCCTGCTTTGCATGCAGCCCAGGACGGGGTTGGCTTTCTGGGCTGCCAGCACACACAGAAAACAGCCTGTGTGCATCATACTCCAGCAGAAATGTGCCACTGGGTTGAGTCACAATTTTTTTGGTGCTTTTTGGGATTTAAATGTGTCGCTGAGAACAGGGAGCAAATCGTGGGAAACCCAGTTTAAATTATCAGGTTTCCCTCATCATCAGCGTTGATGCCTAGCTGGTAAGAGGGTCTTTGCAGAAAAACTTGTCTCATCCTGGCTTTTTTATTGGAAATAAGGCTTTCCACAACTGCCATCGTTGGCAAGCTCCATCCAGGCACATTCTCCCTCTTCTTTTGTTTTGCTTTATGATCTAAAGCTAGTCAACATCTGCAAGCCTCAAATGTATACAGATGTCCCAAATTCACTTCAATTGTTCTGTTCCTTGGGTTGTCTGATGAATGCTGTCATTTTAAGTTTATGAACCACTAACCCCTCATAAGTAAATGCATACTCTATTTTAAATGGTGAAACATTCTTTTTTTTTTGGTCATAAGCCCACATATTCTACTTTAGTGAGTATCAACACTCTCAATCTAATCAGTGTTAAAAGATTAACAATCTTACTTTTGGAAATTACTGAGCTGTTTTGCATTCAATAAAGAAGAAAAATCAAATAAATTAAATTCAGGCAGATAATAACCAAAGAATATTATGGAATAAGTGGGTTGGATTCGGCAAAGTCATAAACAACAAGATTTAATAAAAAGGTTTTGATGGCCTGGGGTTCCACTAATTGTGTCTGTTGCCTGTTCACACACATGCTGTTGAATGGATATACTGCAATGGTATAGAACAATACTGTGTAAAAATGTACCACTTGCACACATGTTAGGAGACATAATAATTTCAAGTATTTGCTTTATCAGCACTTTCCAGTTGTGAAGCGCCATTTGCAGCAGCCTGGTCTTCTCAGGGACCATCTTTCAGGAAATAATCTGGTAATCTGGTACGAATAACATTATGTTCTTGTGCCAGAACATCCCTTGTGCGCAAGGATATTTGCATTTTGCAAAGAAATAATGGGGACTCAAGTCTGATTTTCCTTCTTCAAAACTCTTATTGCTCTCTCCTGCTGCTGTGACTGCTTTGGACTGACTCCAAACCACTGACTCTTCTTTCAAATGTACTGTTAATATGCTATTATGTTAAACAGGCTGATAGAGTAAAATGGAAATGAACATGTGCAAAAGTCATTTAGGTCAAATGAAGTAACATGCTTTCAAAATATTAGCCAAAATTTTAGCATAAAACTTTGATGAGGCTGAGAAATCCTCTATTGAGCGGGAGCGTGGAATTAGCCCTTGTACAGACCATGTTTAGAACCTTATGATACTGTTTAATTCTACAGTTCCCCAAGGGCTACTTATAACCAAATTAAAGGGCGTCTTGTGCATGTTCTGGACACTGATTACGGGACCACAGACTGAAGCTGAAGACAGCTCTACAGCCACTAAGTATGCAAGTAGAGACACCCCTTAATTCAATTATATGTACCCTCAGGGATCTTGGTAATTATAATAAGAAGACATTTTGCAATTTATCCAAGGCCAGACTTAGTGCTGGTGTGGTTTTCTCTGGTGGTTT
>VZTJ01000580.1:803901-819857 GCA_013397795.1 Orthonyx spaldingii | reverse complement strand
CCCCCCCGGTTGTTTCTTTTGTTTGTTTGTTTGGTTTGGTTTTGGTTTTTTTTTTTTAAATGTATGGGCCTGTGAAGAAGGTATTTTCTCAGCCTCAGAAGATTCAGCAATTCACCTGTGCCTGCTTTTCCTTGAGATATTCACAGGATTGTGGTTGCCCCGCAGAAATGTCTGTGAATGCCTGTGGTTGCTGGAGTGCTGCACTTGAGAGCGTTCACGAGCTTGGGCCGTGGTTCTGTCTGGTTTAAGAGAACACATTCCTGGGAGTGCAGCCCTGCTGGACAGCCCTATCATTTCGAGTCTGCTGTAGGTTGTCAGCAAGTCTCTGTCGGCCTGGGGATCTTGGAATGCTGTAGCTGAAATGGCATTTGAGTAACCTGGATGTCCCTGAATGTTCTGAGAGGTGGCAAACGCCACGGTGTGGAGTTGGAGTAGGGGAAGGAGGCCTCTGCCCATATTTCTCTATTTCTCCTCAAGAGATTATGTGGCTCGTGAGCATAAATCAGTGCAACTCCTTTGACTTTGGCAGACGTCTGCCAGCATGCACCATCTGAAGATTTGGCTTAGTCAGTAAATCGGGCTTTTTGAAACAAATATGTAGATTTTAATGCAGAGCCAGGTCATAGAGATCCCTTTATTTTCTCCCCGATGTGAAATAGCAGATGTTGCTTTGGATGATCTTCAGTACCTCCAGGACCAGAGGCACTGTCACGCATTTTCAGTGGTTACATCTGGTAGGCTGTTGTGTAAACCACTGTCTGCCCTCTCTTTTGTTTGTCAGTGAAGGGCATATATTGGTGTGTATGTTTAGTGTCCCGCTGAAGCTGAGTGCAAGTAATCCACTTTGCACACTAGAATGCAGATTTCACTGGTTTCAGACCCCTTTTTTTGGTTCAATGTTACCAGAGTGAACTAAAAATTATTTTCTTCCCATTCCCCAGGCTGGTCTAGTAGCAGTGGAAGTTCCCATCTCACTGTTATCTGCAACAGTGGTTTGTGACACCTGAGGGTCTTCTCTGGGTTTGGTACCAGCAGAGCCTGTGGCCTCTTTGTGCTGTCTCATCTCCCCTGAAATCCCCTTGCTCAGACAGCAGGCAGTGTCTAGAACAGAGAAATTGGGACAAATACACGGATGCAATAATTGTGTGCAGTCTACAAAAGAGTGGCCTCGGGTGACATTGCAAAGTGCACCTCATGCACACCTCGGTGGGAGCCAACCACACAACGGACTGCTTGGCCATTAGGTCCAGGAGCTCCTGGGTGCTTGAACCTCTTAATCACATGAGGCATTGAGGATGGAAGTGCTAAGATCTAAGTAGGTGATAAGTTATGACTGTCCCTTCCTCCACCTTTGAATCCGTTGTGGTTATGCAAGCAGTGAGGTGCTGCTCAACCCAAATTAAACTGGCAGACCATGTGTTAAGAGCTGTGAAAAAGTCTAAAGCACTTGTATTGGGGAAGCTGGTGCCTAAGAGGCTCTGCAACAAGCAGTGGAAATTAAAGAAATAATATAAGCAAGCAGGCTGCTTACCAGCACTGCAAACTGAAAAGAAGTTTTTTAAACAACTTTCTCTGCTCTAGTTCTCCCTAGGCCTGTGCAACATGTTGCCTACAAGCAAAAAGTCTTTTCCTAGAAGTAATGTTTGGAGGAAGAATAGACTCTCGGTGCTGTCAGAGTTAATGACAACCCCCAAGAGTGGGACAGAGGAAACTCCTGAGGGGAGACAATCCACAGAGAATGAGCAGAAACTGAACAGTTCAAAAGAATTCAGAAAATGTCATGCTTTTGTATAAACCAAAAGCAACTCTCAACTCCTGTTGAGAAGTTTCCCCTCTGCCTGCTGAAGGTGAAGCAGGTAGCAACCTTAAACAGAAGCAGGTTGGTCGCTCTGGTTCATGAGCTGCCCCTCCTCATCTGTGCATGCAGTGAAATCCAACAGGGGAATGCCACTGAGGGATACAAAGCAGGCTTTGTGAAGGACCTAGGAAGATGGAATGTGAGAAGTGTCACATGCTTTCCTTGCTCTTCCACCCTGCCTTAGGCAACGGGTACTGTTTCCTCTCATGGACACACTACTGAGTCAGGGGGATTTGCAGTCTAATCTAGCACGTCTGTTCTTACACTGCCAAAAAAAAACTAAGAGAGTGACTTAAAAATGCTGTCTTTTGAGTGGAACAATTCAAGCGGGGTTTTTTTGGGGAAAAAGAATTGGATGGAAAGCATTAGAGCTGTAGCCTGAAGAAATGAAAAGACCAACAAGAAGAGCAGGTCCCACCAAAATGTTTTGCAAGCCCTCAGGCAGATCATGGCTTTTTCTGGCATTCAGTCGAGAAATGCATTCCACCCACCAGGAGTTTATTGTGCCATATGTTCCCCTTGGCATGTCTCTCCTCCTCTGAATAAAATTAACTTCTGTAACTGGCAACTGATAAATTCTGGTGAACACTCCAGACCTCCTCACAGTAAAGTCCACCTGGAAAACATCAGGTTGCTACGTTCAAACCCGTGGACTTCCTGCTTGCTACTGTTCACCATAGCAGACCTTTCTTTCTCTTTTTGAGTCCCCATCTAAGTCCCTGCTGATCACAGGCATTCTTCCTCCCAGGGGTGTGGAGCTTGATCAAATACATGGTATATGAAAGATTCAATGGGTGCATGGTTTTCTAGTAAAAACAAGCCAAGGTTCATGCCATATGAACATCTTATAACATTTCTGAAAGAGCATTTATACATTCAGGAGGTTGAAAATAAAATTCAACCCAGCCATGAGGGTTCCCCTGCAATGGTGTTGTGCTTCCCTGGCAGGAAAGGGGAATGGGTTTCTTTGTGCCATTATCATTCTTTAGAAAAGAGAAGAAGTTCCCCGTCCTTCTAGAAGGTTCTCTCCAGAGCTGGCTGACAAGGAGGTGTCTTCCAATGGTATTTCATGGGCTGGTTATCATGTAGGCAATGAAGCTAGGTTTAGAATTTCAAATTAAATTATTTAGCTGTTGGAGACAGGATTGTTCCTGATTCCAATGAAAAGGAAAAAAAAGGAAAGTCTGTTTCTAGTCCTAGTGGTTGTAAAAATTCAAAAATTTGACCTCTTCAGGCCTTCACGCCAGAAAGCAAATGAAGAATGAAAAAATATGCTTAAAATTATTCAGGCCTTCGGGTGGGCTCGCTCATGAATTTTGGATACCTCAAAGATGATGACATATTTTAGTTTTCTAGTTCCCCACTGAGTAAGCATAGCTCAACTCAGTTGCAGGCTGATTACTTGGCAGTTTCCATAGTACTCAGTTTGGCAACCAGTGAGGGGTTAGAGACAAGTCACAACTGATAAAACAGGATTTTCTCTGTCAGGATGGCAATTACTTTGGCAGGATTTGTCTCACAGTGGACCGTGCTAAGCTGAACTAGCTTTCTCCTGGTGTGGACTAAGAGACATTTACCTTAGCTCAGCAGATGGGAAGCCACCTGCTGAGGCATGGCAACTTGAGGGCAGACCAGCACTTCTGGGGAAAATAGATCTGATATGAGATACCTTTCACTGAGAACACTGAATGGGAAGAAATAACAGTGGAGATCATTTTTCCTAGGAGATGAGATGGAGAGGGTAGAAAGGAGAAGGGGGAGAGGAGAGGAGAGGAGAGGAGAGGAGAGGAGAGGAGAATCCCCATTACTTTGTTTTATAGAATCTGAAGGGCAACCCAGATTTGAAATAGTTCAAATTTCAAAATTTTTTTCTCCTATGGTACAGTAAGACTGTTTGGCCTCCCTGTTGATTAAAGGTCATTCATTTCAGCTTTCTTCTCAGGGGAAACCTATAATATTGGTAATACAACATCCACACAGTTACACTGTAATCATAATAGTATGTTAATCCTTATAATTACCATGAGAAGCAATGCAGATTTGACCATAATTATCTGTATCTCACGTAATCATGGAAAATTCATGTTATTTTGATTCTGCTGATTGGTGTGTCATTTTGGAGCCAGCATCAGGACACTATCTCTTGATGGCTACTTACAAGGCTTTGCATTAGGTACCTCCAGGCTGAAAATATGGGGCCAGGTCCTAGGGTGACAGATACCAACATAGTTTCACCTACATTAGGGCAGCTGCCATGCCATAGCTGGGTGTCTGCTGGTGGCATGTGTTTGTTCTTGCTTCTTCCCAAAAAAACACAGGGAAAAATTGCAAAGTTCAGAGAAGGACAGACAAAGTGATCTGTGAAAAGACATCTTATGACAGGAGGAACAGACAGGCTGTGGGAGAGCGTGAGGGTTGTGCATTTCCCCATTGCACACTTCTGATGGGCTTTGAGAGGAGAAAAGTGCATGGGCTTAATGGAAAGAGAGGTTTCACCAAGGAGCACCTGAGAGAATCTCTGTTATTTCTCTCTGTACATATTAATGGTGATCTTCCACTGTTACTGAGGGTAATGCAAGAAAAATAGTGTGTGTTAAAAAAAAAAACAGATTCCCCTCACAGCAGAAGCAAAAAGTGACTGATGAACTTCAGATGCAACAAACACAAAATGAATGACTGAACATGAATGACCTTAAATGTGAAGATTTGCAGGGGGTCAGGGTGACAGGAAGCGAAATGAAGTGGATTTTGGCCATCTCAGTGCAATACACTGGATACTCCTTGTACTTATGTCATAGGAGGAGATCAGAAATTTACAGGCTCCCCCATTGTCTTCCTGCCTCCCATTTATGTCAAAACTGCTCCTGTCCCTTTCAGAAGTACAATTAATCCTTGAAAGTCATTGAAGCAGAAAATTATGCAAATTAATTTTCAAGTTTGAGAAAAGGATTAAGAATTGAGAGGAGCCAAAGTAAAGGACTAAATTTTGGTCTTGCATGCCATGCTTTCTTCTCACTGTGTGTCAGACAAACACATGACTCTGACTTGTGAAGATTATGCCACTGTAAGGGATCTTTACAGATGAATCTGGGTCTCCTGCACAACAGTAACAGAAGATATTCACAGACCTCACACTAGCAGTTTTTGTGGAACTATTCCTTCATGCCATGGACTGCTGGGACTTTCCTAAATGAACTTGGTAGCTGAGATAATTTGCAGGCTGGTTAAAAATGAGAGTGTCACAGTGGTGAAGCAAAGCTGTTTCTGCTCCCTTGGAACTGGAGTCTGCTGTGACCATTTTCACTGTACTGCCAAGGTTAAAATCACAACAACATTAGAAATTAGTCATGGGCAGGCTCAAAGGCATTTTATTCGTGGGAAAGGTCACTTACTATGAATGTAAGTGATGTAAACAGTGCATGGTGACATGTTATGCTTCTTCTCCATTTTTTTTTTTTTCTTTTTTTATTTTTTCAATGAGTACCCGTTGATATTCCAGGCCAAGGGCTTAAATGTACATATCTTTTTTTTTTTTTTTTTCTCCTTTTCCTTCCTCCTGGTCTGGTAGTTTCTGTGCTTCTGCTTGTCTTTGGATTTTAAGAACAAAACAGTACCTGTTTTATTTGTGGATTCCAAGCCTGTTCACAGGTTGCTCCATTCCCCTGCCTTGGCAGTCATCATACCATGTTTGTGCTGGTTTTTCACAGAGCTAAACCTCACCTGTCACTTTCATCTGCTAACAAGGTTTCCATAACAAGCGACGGAGTGCTGTGGAAGATGCATATATTACCTCCTTTCACTGTCATTCCTTCTCCTAACTGCTCATATGAGGTAGAACACTCATCCTGGCTACTTATAACCTTCTCCCTTCTAAATTCTCATCTACCAAACTACAGCACTTTCACCCACAGAGCAGAAGCAGGAGCTTGCTCTGATGGGTGGTGATGGGATTCATCTGCTTTCAATAGATGTGGTTATGCATCACCCTGGTGCCCCCAAACAGTCTTTTTAACCCTTTCACATACTCTGCCAGATTCCTAAGTGCCATTGTGTGGCTCTGAATGACTGTGAGGAGAACCATGAAATAAAAATAAAGAGAGAGCTAAGCATGGTTGGACCCAAGCTCACTGCCCAGGTGACTTCTCTCCACACTGACGTCTCTCAGAAGAAAGTGGCATTTCAGCATTCACTGGCTCTCCTTCAAAGAAACTGGATCTCTCTTCAGATCTCTAAACACCCTCCTAGACTATCTCAGACCATCTTTCTAGAAGAGGCAGCCTTTGCTGAAGGTATCAGGCCACGCTGTTCAGCATATTTTTTGTAGCGTAGCTATCACACAGCTCCTTTCACCGAGAGATTATCTCAACTTCCATCTGCATTTGCACTAAACTGAAATTTTCAATGCAATTTCTCATCATTAATTGATACAATAAACATCAGAAGTTCTGGGCTTGAATTCAGAATTTGGTGAAAGTCTCCTGTATTATTTTTGGGGCATTCATTAGGGTGTATAATTTTCAGTATTACTGGTGAATGGAAATTCTGTTCATTGTTTAAATGAGAACACCAAGTTGAGTACCAGGGATTCATTTCAAGAAAGTGAGTTGCCAGTGAAGCAAAGAGAAAATGATAAATATCTAATTTTTGTGTTTCTATTTCTCTTATTATGATCTATTTGCAAAAACTTTTACTAGAAGGGAGATTATACAAAAAGCAATTTAATGTCTGCTTTACTTGGTACTGTTTAGGCTAAGATATATGTGCATCAGTCATTTTTATATTCATCTGTTTCATATTCAGATATCACCTCTGCTGAAATTATAGGCAAACCACTGCTGCAACAAAATATTATACTCTGCTCTGCCGGGTCAATATAGTATTTCCCAATCTGCCAAGCAGGTATTGCAGTAACATTGAGATTATACAAAAAGCAATTTAATGTCTGCTTTACTTGGTACTGTTTAGGCTAAGATATATGTGCATCAGTCATTTTTATATTCATCTGTTTCATATTCAGATATCACCTCTGCTGAAATTATAGGCAAACCACTGCTGCAACAAAATATTATACTCTGCTCTGCCAGGTCAATATAGTATTTCCCAATCTGCCAAGCAGGTATTGCAGTAACATTTCCTTGTGATGCCTTACTGATCTATTTCTGCCTTATCATGCTTCTCCAAGCCCAAAACAATAACCAGTTTTGCTAGAAGAAATACCTTCCTACTTGTGAACAGGGAACCAGTTAGTGATATAAAAGTACTTCCCTCACTTGAGATGAAGAAATGGTAAACAAGACCAATGAAATCTATGTTTTCTTGTCAAACAGTGGTGAAAAGTCAGATTCCAGGCACTCTAATGCTCTTGTTAGTGCCTCTGTGTACACACAAGTTGGACTCCTTCAGTTGAGCCAGGTTAATATAGCTGAACTGAGGTGTGCAAAGCATCCACTGACTTCAGAAACTTTTTTAAAAAGCTTAGGAGATAATTGATTAAAAGTCTGGGCTTGCTGAGCTGTGAACTCAGCTGTGTTTCTTTCAACACCAGCCATCTTTCTGCCTATGACTGTATTTTACATCCAAGATTTAATGGAGGGTGGAGGATTTGGTTGTGGGGGGAATTGGGAGTGGGGAGCCAAAGTTGTACATTTTAGGAGTTCCTTCAATTTTTAGGGCTGAAATCTCAAAAAGCTAATTGCTCTCCAATGACATTTGGAGAGAAAGCACACTTAGACAGTGTGTTTGAACTCAGGAAACTGAATAAATTTTCTTCCTCCTAGCCTAGAAGATTTGACTGGAATACTTTTTTTCTTTCTTTCTTTTTTTTTTTTTTGTTCCCCAAGTGATTCCTCTGCTCAAAGCACGGCTTTGTTTTGTACTTTCTTACTTAATTTCGACTATTTTAGTTGATTTGTTTTCAGCTGGTGCCTTGTTGTTCTGGTTGGGAAAGCAGTACCCAGCCACAGCTTGAAAAGAGGAAGATTATATATTGCTTTCTAAGGGTGAACTGAAGAATGTCAGTCTGGAATTTCTCATGTCCATCACTCAGGAGGCAAAGATTTGTCTTCGCAGCTTAGAGTTGTGATTCAGGTCACACAATTTGAGTTTAGATCTACTGACATTATGATTATATAAGATGATGTTCTCTGGAGTAAGGCTCTTGCCTCTCTTCAGCCTGTTTCTGGTTTTGAGGTGTTCACTTGAAGCAGGAAAACAATTTCAGGAAGCTCCTTTGCATGTGCACTGGTAAGATAGCAAGCGAGCAAGCAATCTTGTAGATCAGGAAGGAAAAAAAGGTGTTTTATAAGAAAGAGTCATTACAGCTGGGTTTGTCTGAGAAAGGGTGGTAGTCATTAGGAGAATATAAAATGAGAACGAGTGGTAATATTCTTCCAAGTATTTTCTGTTTCTCGTCTTCTTCCCTTTAATTCATCTTCTGTTTCACCCAGCTGAAAAGTCTCAGTTGTTTCCATTTCTCCCTGTATCACCACTGATTGAGTTTTCCATTACTCCTTTTCCATTCCCTTTACTCCCTTTTTGTCTCCTTGGATTGCCTTTGGCAGTTTTAGCTGTCACTCTAATTTTTCACTGGTGTGCTCCAGCACACAAACACAGGCTTCTGTGCATACACACACCCATGAGCAGCCACAAGCTCACCCCCTTGCTCCCTATCTCTCTGGTAGCACCTTCTCTGAGGACAAGGATTCCTCTCTCAGTTGCTTCCTGGTTACAAAAGCGATTCCCACAAAGTCTGAGGGACTTTGTTTTTCCTTTTGTCCCATTTGACTGTAATCGTGGCCTTGGAGAGGTTTTGGTTCTGCTCTTGTTTTATCAAGACAAAGCTGATGTTTTTTGCCTCATTTTTCTCTCTGGCTTTCTACTTGTTATTTTTTAAAATTGCTAAGAGTGAAAGACTTTTTAATGTGCCACTGAAGAATGTAAATGCTGTAAAAGTTAGAGGGAACATTATTGCTCTGAAATTGCAGGTCAGCACCTACTCTCTCACCCTCTTTTTGACCGAGGGTGAGCAGAAAAGACATTCAGAAATATACAGGTACCTGCTCAGACACACTCTCTTTTTCTCTCAGAATATATAGCTTACTATTATCTCTATGCCACTGAAAAGAGGAGGGGGTAATATCTGTAAATTGCCAGAAGTGTGATTACTTCTAAATAACCATGACTGTGTCATACCTGATGGCTCAAATAATCCTGGTACTTGGTTTTCCTCATTGCTTTATAACTGTGGGTAATACCTTGAATTAAGCCTTGAAGGAACATAGGCATGTTTCACAGGTCAGACAGGATACATTTCTTTCTAGAAAGACTAGGATTAGGTGTGATTTTTACATGCATAAATACACACAGAGCGCAGGGAGACCCTGGCATGGGGTGACCCAAGAAGTTGTGAGTGCCCCATCCCTGGAGGTGTGGAAGTTTGGATGGGGCTCTGAGCGACCTGGGATAGTGGAAGGTGTCCCTGACACCATGAGGGAGGTGGAATGAGGTGTTCTGTAAGGTCCCTTCCAACCCAAATCAACCTGTGATTCTACAATTATACACATTTATGCTCGATCTTTTTTTTGCAACCAGTGCTGTTCTTCAGCAGGTTAAAGGGTGTCTGGGCTGAAAGCTGCTCTGAAAGCCCAATTGCAATATTATTTCTCCAAGCTGCACCCTCACTGAATGTTCTGTCCCCTCAAAAGATTAGAACACCTCCTTTGCTTTAAACTGTTCTCCCCCCAGTGCCTCCTCTCCAAAATAACCTCCCTGCATTATTGTGCTTTCTGGCTCGGTGATCTCAGTAACAGAAGATGTCCTTAGGAAATGGTTTAGATAGAATATTTGTGTGAAATTCGTATGCAAAACTCTGTAGGGCTGGCTGACCTGGTTCACCAGGCTGCCTCTGCTGCTGCACTGAAGGCAGAGTGGAGAGGCTGTACGTTTCCTTGCTGCTCCAGCTAAGTGTGTTTTATTGCTCCGTGTTATCTACTTATTATGCGTTTATAAAGCTCTTTGGGTGACTAAGTTGTTTGCATAGCAGGCTGTATTTCTGGCAGTAACTCTGCCCTGCAGGAGGGGTGCGTGTGAACGCCCGCGTGTGGCTGGCACACGGGCAACTTTCAGCCACAGGAGGACAACCTGCACGCTGGCCAGGTGAAAATTTCTGCTGCATTCTTCTCTCCTGGCAGCTGTGGACTGCAAGAGGGCTCCTGTGAGCTCAGGGGTGTGCGGTGCCAAAGGGTGAGGGAGCACAGCCCCGGTATCCAAGGGCTTTCGCAAACACTGCTCAAAGCAGCATAAATTCCTCATCAAACGAAGCAAAATCCCAACTCCTCCCTGAACCACAGTCGCTGCTGGATCAGGAATCTTGTTAGGTTTGTAGCTTTTGGATTAGTGAGACCCTTTATTAACTGGGACCAAAAACCTTCTCTGAATGGCTAAATCCTGAATTACTGAGCCTTATTCTCCTGGTCTCCAGGAAAGGTCATTGGTGTAGGCCTCCTTGCATCTTCAGTGTAAAAATGTGTCACCGTGGGTGGTCACTCTCTCAGTTACTGTGCACCAGCTTTGTGGAAGTCATGGCCTATTGACACTGAGAACATCTCTACCTTCCCTTTGTAGGAATCTGAATTTAAGCCATGTGGTATTTGTGTAGCCAGTTAAGGGTTTAACCAGTTGTTCACCCTGTAGGAGGAATAAAGCTCAAAATTACGAGTTTGCAGGGAGTAATTTGACTACTTTAACTTGAGAAAGGACTGTCAAGGTTAGGATGTCTGTGCTGTACTACACTGTTGAGTTTGTTAATAAGCACACATAACTTAATAGATCTAAACCCCAAACACTTTGGTCATGATAATAGTATTTCCTGATATACACAGTGTGATGATGGCTTGGGACTAAACAAAAACATTTTCAGTTGTTTTCAGCTTAGTTAAATCAAAGTGTTTAATCCCACAGATATTTTGCAATTAATTTTGCAAGACAGGTAAACTTCCAGCAGTTTGTTTTGTGTTAGTGGACACAACACAATTCTTTTATACTTCAGCAAGGCAAGTAGATAAGCATCAACAAGCAGACATGAACAGTCATGAATTTAACATGGTAAAAAAAGTTAAGTTTCAGGTCACGCTCTGTCCTATAAACTTTGTGTCTTCACTGAATTGTGCAGGTAGCAGGTCTTTTTATTTATCCTATCATGAAACCATGCTCTGTGCAAATATTGGTGAAAGCAAAACTGAGATTTTAAAAACGGCCACGTTTGCATTTTTCCATTTTTTGTTGACTGTTGGAAGGGGAGAGGACAATTCAGGGTGTGTGGAATAAAGTAAATTTGGGATGGACACAAGTGATTTAGATCAGCATTCTTCCTGCAGCTGTGTATGCCAGCCGTGTACTCCATGCTGCTGCTCTAATGCACAAGGCACAGAGGAGTCCTGTGTTCTGAATAACTTTATCCAGGAATCTCTGGCTGGAGCTAATGTGGCACACTGAAAGGAGCATTAATAAGGTAAAGGAGCAGTCTTCATGACCTTGTTTAGACCGTGGTAGAAGAACCACAACATTTCACTGACGAGCTGCTCCTCTATCAGCAGGACCTGAAGCGTTTTCATTTTATTGGGAAGAGTTGGTTGCATCCAGTTTTATGCACGGGGGCTGTGCTGTGCAGCACGGTTCTGTTCATCCCGCTCTCCCTGGTGATGCATGCACTTCTTTTGAAACTTCAACCGGTGAAGAACCACCGGAGGTGTGCCCAGGAGGCTGGCAGGTCTGGCAGGGAGCCGGCAGACCACAAAGGGATTAAAAACAGCAGCAGGACAGCCCGCTGCCCACATTCCTGCAGCCACAGAGCTGGGAGCAGCCTCCCTGGCACAGCACAAATATGCAAATCGCCGGGGACACTGCTTAACTTCAAAGTTCAGTGAGAGGGTCGGTGCTGGGGACTCGGGGCTGAAGTGGCAGGTTACTGGTCACAGTAGTCACCCGTGTTGATGGAGGCAAAGGTCTGCAGGGAGCCGGAGTGCATCAAGGGGAGGTGATGTGCCAACGGGAGGAGTTGCCACTTGTGCTTGCTGTGGTATCTGTTGCCTGTTTCTTTCAGATATGAGTTTCTTTACTGTTTTCCTCCTTCTCCCCTTCAGATACATTTCTTCCTTCTTCATCTTGCTTCTTCTCTCCCTTTGAGGCACAATGTTCCTTCCCCCTCCTACCCTCCCCTCTTTGTTAGTTGCCTTTCCTATTATTCTGCAAATACATGCAAACACCCAGGGACTTCGAGCAGACTCAAACTGGTACCTCTGTCTAGCCACAGAACCAAGCTGAGTTTTGTGTATTCTCTGCCACTTTGTTCTGGTTTATTGTATCTCTTCCTTCTGCACTGCTTTAAATTGTTCACTGAGGAATTCCAAGTCTTTATTTAATGATTTAGCAGAGCTTCTCTCTGAACTCACAGTAAATTTCACTGAGCATCTGTTTGTGAAGTTTGAATTTTGTCTTGCTCTGAATTCTTTCACTTGCAGTGCATGGTTTTATAGCACTCTTAGATTCATTTAATCTTGTGTAACACATGAATGATCCCACTCATTCTAAAGGCCACATGCTTGATTTGGTAATTACTATGGGTCTGTCTCTGACTAGTTTGGTTTTGTCTCTGTTTCTTGTCTGTTAATTATTTCATGAGATCTTGCTGTATCTTATCTCTCATCTCCAGTTCATACTGTTATTTATTGTTCTCCTTTTTAATCCTGAAGTTTGAATTCTGTAGAAGCAGTTCTGCCGTAATTTTTTTTTTTTTAAATGCCAAGACCATGTTTAGTTTATCAGTTTTGATCCCTAAGAGGCCACCGGACACATTATCCTTTCACACACTACATCTGTGCTCTTCCAAGACCATCCTTAAGCTCTGGTAGCCTGGTGATTTTTCAAGTCAAAATGTCAAGGCAATGACCAAGTAAGTCTTAGACAAGATTCGCTCTTTTTCTTATGAGAAAGCATGAACTTTACTGGCTGTAAATGTTCACAAGCTCTCTCTCCTCTACCAAAAAAAAAAAAAAAAAGATCCTTTCCTCCCCAGCCTGTGGTTGCCTTCAGAATCATTTGACCTGGTTTTGTGGGTGCGTGTGTCTGTGTGCATGTGCGGAAATAAGTTAGGATGTTCTCTCTACAGCCATTTAGCAGGCCTACAGGCCTAAAGACAGGGCCATCTCCAAGTGTCCTGAATTCCCTTCTGTGTCCCAGCCCCTGGCAATAGAGAAAGCTAAACATTTCTGAAAAGTTATTCAGAAGGTATAAGCAGAGCCTGCTTTGGGATGTGCATGTAGCTGGAATTGTNCTAAACTTCAGTGACATTAATCTCATCTTTCTTCTTTTTATATTCTAATGCTGAAACAAATATTTCTGTACCACCTTATTCTGGTCACAGGTTTTTATGGTTTCCCTTGTATAATTTTTCTATAAATAAATTTTCAGCGACCAGATGGATGAGTGTTGCAATCGCTAGTGCCAGAAAGAAGCCTTTATTCATAACATGCCCTGAAATATAAAATATCCTTCCTTCCTTCCTTCCTTCCTTCCTTCCTTCCTTCCTTCCTTCCTTCCCCACCCCCTTCCTTTTTAAATTAAACCCAAGACTCAAAAGTGCTCTTGTTATGTCAGAAGTCAGAGCTGGCTATATATGGCCAGAAAGACAATAAATTTGTCAAGTTCACAGCAGTGTAACGGTGGAAAGACAGATCAGATTTTGTAAATAACAAAGCCTGCAGAGCTAACCAAGGTTGCTGGGATGGTGTAATATTCCTGAGGAGCTCCTTCTGATCCCTGCCCCACCTCGCAGGAGATGATGCTTCCTGGAATTCTGGGTTATTCTGCTTTGTGCCTCTGCCATGTGCATCAAGATGGGTGATATTCAGGGCAGTGAAATAGACTATCATTTCTAAGAAACGAAATGTCTGCTGTGGCAGAATGAGTGTTGAAGTCCCGAGCATGTAATTTTGTCTCGAGCAAAGTGATCTCTGAAATATACAAGGGTAGCACGAACTACATGACAACCAGGTCTAAAAGACCTTATTTTTTTGAATTGGAAAAGCGTTTCATCCAGAGGCTGTGAGGGAGGACGAAGTTTGCAAAATGATGATTCAGGTGCGAGTGAATAGCTGGACCATCTCTAACAAAGGTCTAATTTGAGATAGGTTAAACCTCCAAAATTAACATTAGGGGAACATATAAATAATAGAAAATCTTGCATGAGAAAACTTTTGTACAAACCGGCAGCCTTTCATTCTGCTCAGAATACTTCATGTAGTTTTCTGATATTTAGTGAAATGATTTGCATTTTAAAAATATTTCTTGATTCAAAACAAAATGTAGCTACAGAGAAAATAGTTAACTTATGTTGTTTTTTACCTCTTTTCTTCCACTCTCTCTTCCCCCTCGTTGACTGAGGAGATAAACAAGGAAACCAAATTATATTTATTTTAATTTCTTCTGATTTGAAAGGAAGTGAATATTGTTTCCAATTGATGAGAAATACTTTTTTGCATGAATCATTTAATTGAAAAAAATAAGTACATTAAAATATTAATATATTAGCATATTTTCAGATGCAGATTTTCCCACTGAACATCTTTCAACAGCCCTGCTTGGTTTACAACTTTTCCAATGCCTTCAGAATTTCAGGAGGTCGGGGGGGGAGGGGGGGCAGCTGCTCACACTGACCAATTTCAGAATCAAAAATTCTGAAGTCAAGTCTGAGGAGTCCAAGCCCATAACCTCCCATGACCCACCTGAAAAAAGAACTCATGAAAAAAGGACTTGGCTGCTTGCTGGTATAATTGATAAAGCATGAAACTAAATAACATGTAGAGGCAAAAACTCTTCTACCTGGAAAACTCTTGACACGGCTGCATTCAGGGCTGTTAAGAGTGGTAATTATCTGAAATAAATTATCTGAGGCAATAGACAGGCACATAAAGAGAGAGGCAGAGGAAAAGAGGCCCTTCTGAGAAAAAGCCCTGGTGCCCCTCTTCCACACTTTTAACCCACTTCAGGTCAAGTGAGACACTTCCCTCCAGCAGCACATCATGTCCTCAGAGAAAACAAGTCCTCAACTCCTCAAGGTCACTGGAATTGTTTTGTGTTTTGCACAGGGAGCTTGAATGGGGGCATAGGGGGTGTGTTTAGCTTGTGATGACTTCCTTAAGTAATATCTCAGGGTTGCAGTGTGTTCTGTGGTCTACCTCAGAATTTGGAAAGTCCTTCAAGGACTTTCCTGGTCATCTGGCAAGACTGACAAGATGCAGTTTTCAAGGCTCTTGTCAGACTCAAGTTATGGCTGGTCTGAGTGGTTTTGCCTGTCTGCCCAAAGCAATGCACTACTAAAATAGATTTTATGTATCTCTTAGGTATTTGTCTCCAGAAATAGTTACCAAGGAAGTCTGAAATATCTCTTGCCATGGCTTTAAACCATGGTGGGAGTTCCTAGGGTAGGCAGTAAAGAAAATTTTTAGGGATTCATCTTCTTCTTCTTTGAATGTTTGCTTCACTACTTTTGTTCGCTTTTGAATGTGGCCAAATGCTCAGAAGAAGAACAAAATCCCTACATTCTCTCTGCCCCTCGCTGCTTGTGGAAACTCCCCTAAGAGTATTTTCCCAAAGAAGCAGTCTGGCAGCCTGTGAGAAGAGCACAAGCCCTGCTCCCCCCTCCTGCACTCTTACCTCACTTCATGCCACGTGAGACACTTCCCTGCAGCAGCACATCATGTTCTAGGAGAAAACAAGTCCTCAGCTTCTCAAGGTCACTGGTATTGTTTTGTGTCTTTGCACAGGGAGCTGGTTCCTGCATTCAGACTTCCTTGATGTCCTTCTCTCATGAAGGGAATCAAAGAACTCCATTTGTGAAGGGCTGACAAGCCCTGGCATACTTGGAGAGACCAAACAAAGGTTAGTGTGGGTGGATATCATGAGTCATTTCTATGACTAAGAAGCTGGTATAAACTACCCCTTCCTGGTAATTTAAATTTATTAAGGTCATGGGCCGTCTAATGAATCAGTGTGTCTAAATGAATCCAAGTGTGATGCTCATGATGTTAAACACACCAAAAAA
>VZTJ01000580.1:793115-803864 GCA_013397795.1 Orthonyx spaldingii | reverse complement strand
AAAAAAAAAAAAAATCAGGTGAAGGTAAAGATTTAGTTCTCTGTGATCTAAGTCAGCATGAGGCCTTTATTCCTGCATGTGCTATCAAAATGTGGTTAGCTGGTAGTGCTGACGTGGTGCTTCTGTTTCCTGCTATTTCCTGTTATTGATGCTGGACTTGGACAGTCAGCACTTACTAGAAGCCACTAAAATGCCTTCTATGGTCTTTGAAAGGACTTTTCTGGCCAGAGTCAGAATGGAGGAGATTCCTCCGTTTTCGTGGTTCAGGAGAGCATGGACTTTCTAACCCCAAACTGCTTGAGCTATTTCTGTCCTTATTAGCACAATTTCAATTAAGAGCGGGGAATTTAGAAAGAGGCTTAACTCCGAATGCCACACGTTAGTTGTGGGCAATGAAAGTGGCACCTGGGTGCAAGAGAAAGCTTTACACACAAAATATCAGCAAATATCAAGCACTGGTGCCATGGACACAGCATCCATCCAGGAGAGTGCAGATCCTGGATCCTTAGAGGTGGGCAATTGTAGTCCTTTAAGAGCTGATGACTGGGTGTAACTGATGGGGCAAGGAGAGGGGATACTTGCAAATTATGTCCTGCCAGATGCTTTTCTGTGTTGTTGCCAAAGTCACAGCTCATTCCTGACCTCTACCAGCCCTCTGAAAATGACAGCTGTGAGTTCACCCCCACCCTCTTTGGTTGCATCCAGGTTTTCAAGCATGTTTTCCCCACCGGTTGCCTGCCTCACTCTCCCTTGCTGACAACCAGAAGATGATGCAACATGTTCTTTGCTCATGTGCAGCCACCAAATGAAGTCAACAGGTCATTTTTGGAGGTGGAAGTGGCTGCCTCTGAGTGGCAGCAGAGCCTACAGAAGCAGCCCATAACTTCCCAGTTATCAGGCAGGAGTAGTGGGGCTGGCCTTTAGGGAGTCACCTGAGAGCCCCTGAGTAGAAGATGAAAAACATCTTGTTCTGAGTGTCTGGCATCCAGGAGAGGAAATGAACTTGGGTTTATGACATGGGTAGCAAAACAACAGGAGGTCAGATTATGGAAATGCCTTTTAAGTGATGTTTGTTCTCTTGCAGCTTTCAAAGGAGCTGATGGATATTTCAGTAGGAAGGACTCGGCTGACTGACTTGGCAGAGGACCCCGTCATTTCTCACCTACCTCCCACCAATAGTGAGGAACAAATGTTGGGTGTCAGGCTGTAGACTTCACTTCTAAAAAGCAGGAAGTCTTGACTGCTCTCCAGGATCCAGCTGCAAGCTCCCAGACCTGCTGATATTTTCAGATTCGTGGGAACTATGAATTCTTTGTGGAAAAGAGCTCCATGTGAACGACTTGAAAGGATGCAATAAAAACCCCCATGCAAACAGTAATGTACTACCTAACAACCCTGTCTCTTGTGCTCATGACAACCTTGTCTTTCTTTGCATGTGTGAGGAACATATGGGTTCACATTTATGCAGGTATGCTTTGATTAATGCCTTTATTGTTAGTCCATAGAACACAACCCTCATTTAAATTTCCATTTTGTTTGGTACAATTTTGCTTGTTGTGCACATTATTGAGCAGAACATCTTTGTTGGTTCACTTACAATGGTAAGTGCTCTTCTCTCTGGGGTCACCATCAATGCTTTTACATTCTGATAGGTTCAGTCTTGCTGCTGGCACAGATCACTGTGACTTCACGTCCAAAAATGTATGCCCTGTTAGGCATGCTGAAAAGATGTTTCATTATTGCTAGGGAATAGAGCACACTCAACTTATCTCTTATTGAAACAAAAACGTGGGTCTGAAGTGAATTTGTCCCTGCTTTTTCCTATCAGCAGCTCTCTCTTTCTGTATGTGAATGTGTGTGTGTGTGTGTGAGTATATATACTCATACCAGCTACCCAGGAACTGTACTCTGCTTTCAGTGTATAAAACTACTGTGAAAAGCTGCTGCCCACGGAGATTTGCAGCTTAGAGATGAGAAACTGAGGCACGGAAAAGCTGGGAACTAGATTTTCTCCATTTTGAGACCCATATTCTAGATGGGGAACTGAGATATCTGAACGAGATACTCAGAGAACTACTGAAAAGCAGTTTTTATGGGATATCTTGAACCAGGCACAGCAAACAGTGAAGGAGCTGGGGTTGAATCAAGCTGTCCTGTTTGGTGATACCCCATTGCTGAGGTGACCTGTACTATACTTGTACCCACCAGACTGAAAGATGGGGCAGGGCTACTTGCACCCAAAATTAGCTTTTCCCCAGCTTCTAGCTCTGAACATTTTATTATAACATCCTGAAAACTCTTCTCAACCTTCAGGTACTCAAAATATTGGGGCTTCTAAACCAGCTGCTGATCATTGTCTATCCTGACATGGGAGGTTTACCCTGGACATCCCATGGGCAGGGCTGGATGTCCATTTGCCACCCAAATTCTCACCAGAGCTCGCAAGATGAGGCTGGGTGGTGGCTGAATGCCACACATGGTAGCTTACAATGGTGCTGGCCCAGGGCATTTGGCTCTTTGATCTGTGTTTGATGATTGGATCCCTCCTAAACTTGAAACATGCACCTGGGGAAGAGAGACACGTGTAGCGTGAAAGGACAGGATTTGTGCCACCCCCTTCCATGTTCTCATCCAGAAATCTAATCTGGACTTGTGGAAGACATTTTGTTGACTTTAGCCAGGTGGGGAAACACAAACCCAGCAAAGATGCTCCAAAGTAACCATGCTCCAGTTGTGCTTTCACCTGATAATATGGTGTGGGGCAGTCCAAATCACACCCTCAGCAGTGAGTTGATGTCTCCTTGGTGGCAGCCTGGCTTCACAGATAAGACACTGCAGTGATAGAATTGTCAAGTTTTTTTTTTTTTAACGAACCTCAATTAATAAGCACCTATTACAACAATTCTGGCAGAACTTAGGCTTCAGACTGGCTGCAGAGCAGACTGAAAGCAGCTACGAGAGAAACAAAAATACTGTTGGGCAACATCAAAACGTTGACCACAGGGTCCCTCCAGTGCAAAATATTCTGGGACACTAATAAAAATAAATTAATCCTTCCAGCCAACTTAAATATCCCCTGACATAAAGAATTTAGATTCACTATTTTTAAACACTGAAGAAAAAAATTTATCACTTGTGCAATGTTGTTACAAGATTTCTCCCATAGCCCTTAACGCAGGCATATTTTGTAGTGTGTATTAATACATAAGCAATCACACAGAGCAGTTTATATTTCATAAGAAAACAGGAATAGAAAATTATAATAAGTACAGAATAAGATGGGATTGAACTTTTTCTGGGCCACTGGATGTTAAAACCTTCTATCTCCACGGGGGTTTGCCAGAATTCCTTCGTGCTCCAGCAGCAGACAATGAACTAGATTGTGACTCCATGGAGCTGAATTCCTCCAAGCAAATAGCTGGGATGGATAACATGCCATGCCCCAGCTTCTGCTGCAGTGCTTGCTATCTCAGAATTTTCTAGCTTGTAGACAAGGTCTCCATCACAGGGAAGGATGGGATGGCTGGAGGGGCAGGGCTAGGGACCAGTTCCACTGTGGTTTTGGGGATCTCACTGGCCAGAACCTCTGCAGAAGGTCACAAGTGTCTCCTTCCTGCCCTGGCGATCTGTGGTAAAAATCTGAGACACGACTGTCATAGCTGAGGCAGACTCTGCAAACAAATGGGAGATCTTCTCATTCTCATCTTCTCAGGGTCTGGTGGAAACCATGCTTGTCTGATGAAGGCATTTTCAAGAGATGAACAAACTGCCCTGCTGGATACATTCTAAGATCTGCTGGCTGTCATGTGAATATGACTTGTGCTGAGGAAATAGACTTGAGGAGCAGGAAGAAGCACTGAGGCACTGAAAAACTGATCTCAGAGCATTGGCAAGGTGGCCACACGTAGAGCATTACCATGTTCCAGGCCACCTTCTTCCTGCTCTGTCACAAAGAGCAAGTGTTAGAAGTCATGTGTACCCTCCTGATTTTATTTGGTGGGGACCTAAGAAGGACTCGTCAACAAAACTGAGGACTGATCACAGGCCTTTCACTGAAAATGTTCATCATCTTCCCAAGAAAACAGCTCAAAATATACAACTAAATCTTTTTTGGTGCAGTTTTTTTGAGCATAGTTGTAGTGTTTTACAATAATTCTCAGGGAGCGAAAAGCTTACTTGCTTTCAAGAAACCTGTCAGAAGAGCAATAAAAGTGATGAAAGTTCTCTTTATGGCTGATAGCTGACTCTGTACCAATTTGAAAAAAGTCTGCATGTCCAAAGATTAGTCAGACACCCAATCAGACTCCGACATCCATGTCAGGGACAGCTGCTGCTTTGTGTTTCAGCTGTGCGAGTCATCCCATGGAGAAGTGGCACAGAAGTTGCCTGTGCTGCTGGTACCTGATAGAGACATACTTTGGGAAGGTTTCATCTTTCTGTGGTCACAATTTATGACAGCATCTTAAATGCTGGTTTGAAGTAATGCACCAAATAACCCCTTCTGTCAGCAACCAAACCTGATGTTTCTCCCAGAATCTAACATTCTGGGTGCTCAGAGTAGAGATATCTGAAAATCCAGCTGCTGCATGGGACCAGATCTCCTCCAAGGCTTTGTTCCACATCCCTGCATGGTTGTGACTGTATAAGCTGCATATTCAGCTGCTGGCTCACACAGTCTGAACCCTTCAATTGCTCTTGTTGGGAACAATACTGTTGAGCATTTGCACCATGCTCAGAAGGAGGTGAGTTTGGGGTGGCTCCTGAGGGGCTTGGACATGGTGCTGTCAGCCCCCTCCTCTGGTCTTGACCCTTCAAGTCATGGGATGGTGGCTTTGGGGCTGTGTTTGGGTGGCAAACCAGCTGCTCCATCCAGCCTAGAAATGCCTCGGGCAGGACGTGCACCTGGAGAGCTCAAAGAGCCCAGCCCTAACTTAATGGATAGTTTGGGTTTCCAGAGGGGTGCTGGCCTTCAGACATGAGTCATGCTCCTGTTTTCTCAGAACAGTGCGGTGAAACGCTTTGCTGAAGGGCTGGCTTCCCCTCTTTTCAGCAGAGGACTACTCAAGCTGAAACTTCTGCTATGAGCTCCCATTTTGCTCTGGTGTAAAGCCAGGGGAGGCCACTAGAAGTGCAAGAGCTGGGACTGTAAAAACCTGACTTTTTCTGTTTTATCTGGCATGCATGCCCTCCACTGATCTCCTTTAATACCCTAGGCCGAATCTGTGAGCTGTGCTCAGGCAGTCGCTGTTGTGGCTGGGCACTGAAGGCTGGCAGTGCCCAAAAAGCCACACAAACCACAGAGGCAAGCCGGTGATGGCTGGAGACCAAGGAAGGCTGCCAGGTGACTGCTCATGGCAGCAGGAGGCTCAACCTGCTGCCTCAGGGCTGACCCAGTCCTGCTGGAGTGAATGCAAGGTTGCCCATTGATTTAGTGAGGGCTGGGCAGGGGAAGAGCCTCGGAGAAAGGAGGCGTTAATTAGGACAGGGATGTGTGAGAGAGGCTGCAGATTTCAGTGCATGGGAGGGGACAATGGTTTCTGCAGAGCACCAGGCAGGCAAACGTGGGAAATGACAGAGAGGCCAAACCTCGGCCTCCAAGCAGCGCCATCCCACAGGAGACATGGGAAGCTGGGATCTCCGTGGAGAAGAAAAGTTGTGCATAAACAGCACAGAGATGGGTTTTGAAGGGCCCTGCCATGGTCAGCAGGCAGAGCTGCAGGCAGGGGGGGGATACATGGATCTGCTGCCTTTTGGCTCCTTGCTCCTGTTGTCCCCAGAAGAGCAGGCTCAGGACTCAGGGCATGGGCAGCTGGTCTGGTCCAGCTCCATGTACCTCAGCTTCAGGAACACTTTGCTGCTTTCTGTCTGCTGCTGGTGCCAGGAAAAACCACTGGGCATGACTTTCATCTTGGTGGACTCTCCTTATTCCCAGTCTTGGTGTTTCCTCTGACTGTGGGCCATCCTTGAGCCTAGCAAGAGGACAGGGCACAGGAGATGAAGCTGTGTCCAAGTCAGAGGTTTCACAACGTAAAAATGGCATACTATCATATTTTCTCAGTTTTTATTTATGTGTTTTGCAATGCACCTACTGGATTTGTGGTGTTATGCTAATTCCTGCAGCTACAGGATGATATTTAATAGTTGAGTGTTCACTTAACTACACCTGTCCATTGACTTCAGTGGGTGTTGCCAATTCCCAATAGATGTTAGCATAATCCAGACCTCAGCTACACCAGCTCAGGCTCCCGAGAAGGCTGGAGTATTCCTGCAAGAGCTGCACTCAAGGCAGTCTGAATGGAGAGGATCATCGAGCTTCAAAACTCACATTGCCATATATTTGAAAATGTGGTTTCTCAGCTCAGCAGCTTCACTTTTCTGAAGTACCAAATAGCAGAAGGAAGGTTTATCAGTGAGAAATCCAAGTTCAGACAAAATTTTATTCAATTAGCATTAATCTCAATGTCAAAAATTTCCTGAAACATGTGAAATTGAGCTAATATAACATTTAAAAAACCCCACTGAACATATAGAGCAAATGAACTTTTCAATGTATCTTTGAATTAGGTTCACCATTAATATTTATGTCACTAAATGGACAGGTATTTTCCTGGCAACATTTTGATCTCACTGCCTCCTAGGATATTAGGGAGTTTGGCTCAAGCTCATGGTCAGACTTTAGCCAGTTCTTGCTTTCACGACTGGAGCATGATTTTATACATCTCTGTTGAGAAAGAGAGCTTCATGATAGCCTCCAGGCATCAGAAAAGCTCCTTAATTGCTCTCCACAGAATCTGCTGACCAGAGAGAGTTCTTGTTATCTTTAAGCAGTCCTGTTTGTGTTGAAGGATCAAAATCACTCACAAAGAAAACAAAACCATCTCCTTTCCCCCCATCCCCATGATGTTTCCAATTATCCTAGATTGCTGTCTCTCTCATTGACTAGTAGGTCATCCAAAAGCTAGGACATATTATGGAAACAGCCTGTTAGCCCCTTCCCTGGAGTGTCTCAGAGAATTTAGACTCCACTCATGAGGACTGAAAAGCAGAGCACGATAAGGGCTGGCTGAACACATAGCAGGGAAATGCTGCTCCTGCCACTCCTGAGGCCACAGAAAACTGGCAGCAGACCAGAATCAGGACAAGGAGTCATCCCCACAGAGAGCAGAGAGACTGGTGATTCTCCATATGTGCTTAACAGGAGAGCATGGGTGCTGCTTCAAAGCCTGCAGGAAGGGTGGAAAATTCCCTCAGGATGAGGGCTGAGAGCTGTGACTTGCAGGAGAAACCCCATGTCTCTATCTCCTAATGCATCAGAAGCCAGCTGAAGATCAGAGATAAAGTGTTTGAACCAGACAGAAGTTTCTGTGGCTGTACCAAACCAAAAAAAAAAAATCTCTGGTGCTTTCCCCATCAGAACACAGAGAGGAGCAAGTGGTTTATCACAGATTAGAATCAGACCTCTCCCTCTAACCATAAGCCTTCACCACATCCTCTTATTTGCCACTGTTTGGCTGCACTCTGACAAGCACTGAAAGGAAACAGTGGAGAGAGACATGGTTATGCCACACCTGGCAAATGTCTGCAGGGGCAGAAACCTCTGCAAATGTCATACACACTTATAAATATCTCTGAATGCACCATCATCCTGCTTGTGTTCGTGTCTGGCAAGTCACGGGGCTCCTTCCAGTGCACACTACTTTGTGTGTTTAAATGATACGCCATTGTAAATAAAACGCTATTTGAGTGCCTGTAAAAATGCAGAAGTCTTTTAGAGCAAGCAAATTACCCCAACTTGTAATTTCATCGAAAACACTGTAAAAATAGCCATACCTTTCATATCCCAAGGAGGAAAAGGTGATGGAGATTTATGCTTTTCCTTGAACACAGATTTATAACAGTGTGTAATGTACATTCATTTCATCCATATTTATAACTGCATTGATGCAGAGTCTGGTATCCATTACTTTAATCTATGTAACTTGATCATCAGAAATTTAAACCATAATTTTTAACACATATCACCAAGAATTTCAGTTTGATTCAAAAAAGAAGAGTATATTAAAAATCCCAGCTGCAATTAGTTATTAAAACTGAACTTTTTTTGCTTAAATACATCTGTTTGTTCACATAGATTCTGTTCCATTCTGTCTTGTGCTGGGTATTTTACTTCAGGTTAATCCTACAACAACTCACTACAAAATACCTTGAGGGTAGAAGGGGGAAAAAACACAGTTAAGGATCATATTTGGAAGAATTCCTGTAAATAAATCTTTTACATCTTGGCAAAGTGAAATCAGGAATTGAAGAGTCAGTGACAGCAGTAGCCTCTAGTCACTTAGAGTGAAGTGGAAAAAATAATTCCAGGCCAAGATCAAAGGCTCCAATTGACAGACAGCAGAAATTAAACCCAGATACCATTTCATAAACATGGAGCGATTGACGTTCACCACATGGTTATTGTCCAGCAATGGAAAATAAAACATCTGTACTCCTCAAGACACTGAATGGATGACCCAGAATTGAAATTACTCGGTTGCCTGGTGCTAAGAAGGTGTTCCATTGTTTTCTTTTCCCACTTTGATTTCATTCTTTCAGCACCATTAAAAGGTGGAATACCTGGATTGTTAGAAAATAGTACATTAAAATGAACATACGTTCATTTTCTGACAGGAAATGGCCTTCATTTTTCTCATCTTTGGGCCCATATTTTACTATTTATACTGCAGGTAAACATCAATAATTCCACACATTTCAACTGGTTTAGTTTGAATATAGCAAGCAACACAATCTTACGTGAGACTAATGGGAAGAGGATGCTGTCTGTGATGTTGTAGGAGCAATATTTAAGTATGTGCACTTCATGCTTTCTAACGGAGGTAAATGACATTTTTCAGAATAATTTTTCCCAGCTTCCTTTTATTTTCCTCTGCCTTCCTTGTTTTTCTTATTTCAGAACCATTAATCTGTACAAAGAAAAACTATGGAAATGAGGAGACCATGTGGGAGCTTGCTGGTGAAATCTTGGCATTACTGGGATCAGCAAGGTGATATTTTTCAGTGAAAGCTACAAATTACGAAAATGATCACTGAAAAGGACAAATCATTTGCCATTTGGAATGAACTTTTTTATTGAGAACTTTGATTAGTTTCGTGTTACTATTCTTAGTCCTCACTCCATTGAGAAGTTATCCCCTGAATAAGGTCTACAAAATTTGTGTGAACTGTTGGCTGTTCAATTATTTTCCTTAGGCAGGAAATTGTAGGAGAAAGACAAAGAACTTAGAATTTGTGACACATAGACTTCCAAAAACCAGGAGTGCCCTTTTGCAAAATAGTGTCTTTGTCTGAGTAAGTCTATCGCTTTCTGTAAAATAACCTCTATATTAAACTGCGGTACATGTGGAGCTATCTTATTAAACCAGGAACACGAGTGAAAGTTTTTCTGAGTTTTAAAGAGTTTGTTGCTATAAGAGAAACATCTTGTCCACCATAACCAGAGCGAAAAACTATGTTCCACAGCCACATTAGGCCTATTGTATGAGGGCTAAACTCAATCTGAAGCACTGAAGAGGCACTGAAAATTAGAAGATAGGAAAAAAAATCAGACCTCCTCCATTCAAACTTCAAAGCATTTCCTCCACAGTTCATTAAATGTAGTTGCTGGCTAGATTCAGAGGTAGAGATGCTCAAAATAGGGTTTACAAAAGTAATTTGTTCTGTTTCAGATTTATCCTCAGCTGCAATGCAGTTGCCCTCCTCAACTGCAAATACAGAATAAAACATCAGCAAGGAAGAAAAAGACATGTCTCATCGCTTTGAGAAATGTGGGAGGTATGCTGGGCCTCTAAAAACCTCTCATTTTCTGTTTGATTTGGACAAGTTCCAAGAAATTCAGCTACTCACCAGAAAGCTCAAACTCACCAATATTTAGCAGAACATCTCAAAACCACAGTGGCACCCATGAGTTCCCTCCATTGTTTCTCCTGGAAAGACCACGAAAACAGTCTCTTTTCCAGAGACAGACAAATTCCTTCAACAACAACAACAGTGAGAAACGCAGATAGAAATTGCCATGCTTTTTTTTTCTTTTTTTTGTTTCTTACTGTATCTTCCACTTGCTAGCAGCTCCGTTTCCAGAGAGCACCAAATGTTTTCTCTCTCAAGCTACCTTCTGTTGTATCCTACGGAATTGTGGCAGCCCACACAAACTAGACATAGCAGAGGAACAAATAAATCACTTGCACATTTCGGTACCTACAGAGACTTCATCTTAGGCGTTGTTCTAGCAGTGGGCAGAGGTCCACAGTTCTCATTATGCTGTGAGGCAGTTCAGCCCTCCTGAGCCAGCACCCTTCAAGACTTGTTACCATAACAGCCGAATTTCTCCCTGTTGAGCAGCTCCCACCACTGAAAACATGCAAAGTGGCAGTGCTGCACCTCCACTGTGCTGTCTGCTGAAGAGGCTGATGCCTGTATTGTCTGCACCTACATGGTGAAGTTAAGATACAGCTGCTGGGCTTTTTTAAAGACATCTACATTTTTCTGCTGGTGAGACGAGCAGTGATTTTCTGTCAGTCATCGTGTTTCCCACAGCTGCCATCACACCACTTGAAAACAGACCCCAGGTGACCTGAATCCCAGATCCCCTCAGCCCAGGCAATATGTGAGCTGCCATATGTCGCTGTGGGTAATAGCTGACGCTGAACAGGTGTATGTCATCACAGCAGACCATCTGGAGGGCAGAAGATA
>VZTJ01000580.1:775169-790315 GCA_013397795.1 Orthonyx spaldingii | reverse complement strand
GGACCTGAGCTTGACCAAGGAGGTGCAACAGGTCTCTGACCATCACCCACGTGAATGCTCATGTTCATTGAGAAGTTTCTAGCGTTTTTTTTCCCCCACTGACTTCCAAAACAGTGTGGTTCAAGCCGTTTCTTCGTCCAGAACATGGTACTATCAGTTCACATGCACAGCTGTGCTCAAAAGGCATCAAACTTCATTATAAACCTCCAGGGTCATTTGGCTCTGAACTCCAAGGAGACAACTCACCGGCTGAGCAGCTGCCTCAGGTGCTCCAACAGAGATTTGTTATTGTACCTACAAGCAGACACTTCCCTACCAGGGAGAATCCTGTCTTGGAGGTCCCCAGAGAGGTACCTTTTGCCTTTTCCCATATGCCTGTTGTTTTGACACGTGAAGATTCCATCAAATTGTTCCCATATTGGACTTTGCACTAGCTTGGCATGTTACCCTTGCTGATTTGACTGTTCCAACTCAAAATAACTAAATATATATGCACATATATAGGTGGCACAGCCTATTTTTCATCCAGTCTGTTTCCAGAGTAACCTTCTAAAGCATAGGACAAGAGAGTGCTGAGCTACTGATGAAAAACGCTGATTTCTCAACCTCAAAACTACAATTATAGCAACAAATCCAACCAAGAATAATCAATTTAATTCCCACTACAATCTATTTCATGTAGTAGCACTTCAGAGTTTGTAATAGGTGATCTGGATGCTCCATTTCTGTGTGAAGCATGCTTCCCATACAGTGCTTTGTAGCTATTCAGGGCAAGCAGGCATTGATGCACTGTGCCACTGAATACTTCCAAAAATAGCCTGTAGATACTGCAAAGTAGCTGCTTTCTTTTGAAAAACGCTGTGACCTCCACGTGATCACAACACGTCCAAAGCAAAGTGAATCTGGGCATTTCACTGTTAAAACTGCAGGGAGCAGTTATGGGAGCGTAGCTGGATAATTCAAATCAGTATTTTTAGGCTCTGACTTCTTTCATTGTCTCCAAATCCAGAAGAAAACAACAGCTACCTAAACACAAGCGAGCTTTTTTCATATCTGCATGTGCGACGCTGCCTCGTAGGAAATCAATATATGGAAGCAACTTCAGATGTACTGCAAAATAAATGTGCTTCAGCTGGAAGAATAATGGTGGATGAGCTCAATAAATCTTCAGCAATCTGGATGTCCGCATATGAAGGCAAAAGAAACATGTAAATGGAACAAACACAAAAAAAGGAGCAATCACAGAAAATGTAATATGAAGTCACGTGGAGATTTTTGAACAGCTGTTGCATGGCCAGTTTTACATTTTATTTCACCTGTAAAGATTAAAATAAAAGAGGTGTATATCCTCTATCATGAACACCTTCCAGATATTGCTGAGATTAGCAAGGGCCACATGAACATGTACAAAGGTAGAGGGACATATTTGTCTGAACATTCAAGAATTAGGCATCATAATGTCAAAAAGACATTGCTTATATTGCTTAAACATCACCAGTGCTGATAACTTTGGAAAAGTTTTACTGACAGATGTGAATGCAGTGAACAGCCATGTTCATCTCTGACTCAATGACTCTTTGTCACTGTTTGACTCATGAGAGGCCCCACCTGTCATTCTCAGGTAAGCTGGGGGTGTAGAGTGAGAGTTTTCTCTCAGGAGTCTCCTTTGGGCTGTGACAGAACCGAGCCCCAAGAAGACTCAAATGCACAAATGCCTGTTTCTGATAACGTGACTGCACAGTGGGCAAGCACCTGAGTCTTGGGCAGACATCTCAGATTAGGGGAGATAATGGCTATGACACACCCTGGAACAGCTTTGGAACCTGTGGTGGTGACTGCAGATGATAATTTGACGCTGGCATTCTTCAGAAATCCATAAGGACACAGTCAAACTTGAGCTGCATTGGGATGGATTCACAGTACTGAGCATTTTGCAGAGTACAACAGCTGCTGGTATCCAGCATCCATCATGTTTATGGTAACATTTAATTGTGTGGTAAGATGCATGAAATAATACATCCTAAAAACACGCTCCTCCCTTCTCACTTTCTCCATCTCAATGCTGAGCCTCTGAGACCTTTGACAATATGTCTAATTTGCTTTTCTTGCATAATCAAGCCCTGGAAAGAGTGAGATCAATCTTTGGCAGTTGCTGTGAAACCCTTCACACTGTCACCTACCCAACTGGAAAACCAGGTAAGGAAGAACAGTCTAGCAAAGAGTCAGAACCACAGGATCACAGGGTGGTTGGATTGCAAGGCATCTCTGGACACTGTTCAGCCAATCCCTTCTCAAAGCAGGGCTGAGCAGAGACAGTCTCTTAGGACTTCTCCAGTTCAGTTTGGAATGTTTCCAGGGAAGAAGACTCCCTGGGCAACCTGCTTCAGTGAACCACCGCTCTTCCAGTAAAAATGTTTTTTTTATGACGTCTAAATGGAATTTCCTGTGTTTCAATTTGTGTCTGTTGCCCCTTGCCCTTTCATGAGGGGCCATGAGAATGGGGTGGCTCTGTCTTCTTTACAGGCTCTGGCCAGTGATTTATACACGTTTATAATACCCCTACTGACCCTTCTCTTCTCCAGGCTGAACAGTTCCAGCTCTCTCAGCCTCTCCCCACACTGACAGATGCTCCAGCGTTGTAATCTCCAGTAATTTCCAGTGCTGGACTCTCTTCAGCACGTGTGTGTTTTTCTTGGCAGGTGGAACCCAACACCAGACTTGCTCCACTAAATAAATACCTTGCACTGAGAAGCCCAGCACTCCAGATGTCTGTCCCTTGGGTTGAGTAGAGGGAAAGGATCACCTCCCTCGACCTGCTGGCTAGAGCAGCTCGGGATCCCACTGGCCATTTTTGCCACATGAGCACATATCTGGCCCACGGTCAGCTTGGCATCCACCAGGACTTCCAGATCCTTCCCTGCCAAGCTGCTTTTCAGCCAGCTGGCCCCTGGCATGCAAAGAGACCATTGCTGCCCAAGAGGAGGAATTGCTTCTTCCATTGCTGAATGTGGTGAGGTCCCCACCGGCCCTTTTCTCCAGCCTGTTGAGGTTCCCCTGAGTGTCAGCTCACCCATCTGGTCTGTCACCCACTCCTCTCAGGCTGGTATCCTTTGTGAGCAGGATGAGAGTCCCCTCAGTCCCATCATCCAGGTTGTTAATTAAGATGTTTTTCAGTTTTGGCTGCAGCGTAAACTGCTGGTGGCTGGTCTCCAGCTGGATTTTGTGCCACTGACCAAAGTCCTCTCAGCCAGCATTCAGTCTACCTCACTGGCCGCTTCTCTAGCCTGTACTTCATGAGTTTGTCCATGAGGATGTTATGGGAGGCAGTGCTGGAAGTCTTCTAGAAGTCAAGATAAAAAGCATCCACTGGTCTCTCTTCATGGGCTGAGCCAGTAATTTCTTTGCACATTGGTCAGGCATGATTTCCACATCGCAAATCCTTGTTTCCTGCTCATGACCTTCCTATCCTTCACGTGTTTGGAAAGAGTTTCCAGAAGGAGTTTCTCCATTGCTTTCCCAGGGTTTGAGCTGAGGCTGATTGATCTGCCCATTCCATGTATTCCCCTTCTAGCCCTTCTTGATGACAGGAGTGACTTTCTTGCAATCCTTGGAAATTTCTCTTGATCTCCACAACCTTTCAGAGAAAATCATGGATGGCCCTCACAATGACATTGGTCTACTCCCTCAGCAGTTCTCACATCAGGCCCCTCATTTTCCATGTGTTTAAATGTTCTCCAACATGATCCTCTTCCCCTAAGGATAAGAGTTGACTGCTCCAGAGTTTCTCACTGGAAAAATCAGGTATGGTAGTTAAAATGAGCTTTCTTCAGCAAAGACATTACAGGTGAGTGGAAGGAGCAGATACATTTTTTTCATAGGAATGGGGATATTTCCTCCAATGCCTTTCTTTAAGACACTTCTGTAGTGGTTTAGGGCTTTGCAGGCTTTAATGGCAAGAAATTGCAAGAATGTTGTACTGAATACCTGCTGTGCTCACATTTTTGGCCTAGTGTGGGCTAAAAAATAATTCCCCAAAAGAGTAATATCCAAAGCAGCAGCAGCAGAAGATTAAACAGGCTTTGATGGATAGCTACTGATGGACAGAAGTTCTGAAAATCACTCTTAACTGAATGTACTTCCACTTAAAATACAATAAGCCTAATGTTAACTCTTAGTTATTGGTTACGTTTCTTTTTCAAGCTTGATTTTGTGAATCAACACAAGAAAAGTGTGGCGTAAAACAACCATCTAAACATTCCACATTTAAGCTGTAAGTAATACAGCAATAAAATAAGAGGCTATTTTATGATTATGAAATCTGTGTGCTAAGCTGCCTGACTGAAACATCAGTAATGATTCAGGTTAGTGGAGTTCTGTTCCCTTGATCATGCTGATATACAGAAAGTTGTTGTCCACAGGTTTAGGATTTTCTTTGTTGATTCTCTTGAAAGGCATTTTCCAGAACTCATCTTAATTCTGAACTTGGGGTTGAGAGACCTATGTCAATGTTTCACCAGTTGTTAGCCACTACAAAGAGTAAGAAGTCCTCGGGTAACAATTTTTCACTGCAAAGCTGTTACAGGCTGCTAAAAATGCAAACTCTTGTGAATATGATAAAGAGAAATAATTTGCCACTTGTGATTGCTTAAGCACTTGTGAATGCTGCATGTTCCAGTGTCCAAGAGACTTGGACATGGTTAATGCAATGTAACAGTAGAGTTATATCGTGTGCTCAATAGCTGTGCACTGAAGAAAGCTGCTTGCTGCATCATCAGAAGCACCCTTGATGGGATGTCCTAGACATGTTACTTGTTAGGTTGATTTATTGATGAAAGCTGTTGGTTTTGCAATTATAATGGAGCTGTTGCCAAGCCCAGGAATTTCACTAGGCTTATTGATCCTGAGGTGTGGAAAACTTGTTGGCACAAGCGACTTAACTTGAATGCCTGAGCTCCAGAAAATATCCCAGTCACTATCCCTGTTCCGTCAAAATCCAAACAAGCCGTCTCTCAGTCCCATTGGAGGACACATCACTTAGGTTTCCAAAGTCACATCAACAACACTCTGAAGTGCGCAGCATCCTGAATTTTGGAGTGAGATGCAGCTCCCTGCTCTAATGAGACAGCAGGGGCAGCACAGGTCAGACAGCACAGGACACCAGGGATCCTGATTCATATTTCATTCCCATATCTAATGGTCCATCCTGCCTCACCCACTTTCTTGTGATTTCTCAGGTTCTTTTCATGCACGACCTCTGGTTTCTTTCACACTGTCTTGGTGAATGTCAGATTCTGTTAAGCCCTGCTGGGTCTGAACCCATCGCTGGGGACACAGTGCATTTGCCAATCTTCTCACAGTCCCTGTCTGTCCTGAAACCACAAGGAGCCAACAGGGTGAGCTATTTCCCATTGTTCTTTTGAAGTTGCTGATGATGGGCATTCTTTCTTAGTGATTCCTTTATCATTTTGGATAGAGCCTACTGTGATGCAGCTGTGCCCTGAAATCCACGTGTTAACAAAAAAGCGTAGTCTTCATTATCAGCTCGGTGCACACTCAAGACATTGCTGATACAGACAGTGATAGGGTAGGGTTGTTTGGCAGTGTTAATGCATCTGCTGGAGCAGGAATGCCATGCAAGAAGAAAAGAGCTCAGTTGTTCAGAGTGGGGAGAAAATGTTGGAGCAGATAAATGATGAGATGGCATCTGTGTGGAAGCAGATGAAGATGGGAGAACCCAAGAGGATAATTAATGTGCTGAAACAGGAGCCAGATGTCAATAGATTCAGCTTTCCTGGTCATTTGAATGCTGATTCTGTAGTCTGTGTTGATGGGGAAGACTTGTTAGGCAGCCTGTTTGTGGAGTTCAGAATTGCCCATCTTAATCGCTTGTTAGGGGTATTTGACACTTTTCACTGCAGGTACTGTCAGCCAAAGGAAAAATAAAATTTGAGGAACTGGTTCAAACAAGCCAAAGTTTCTTTTTTTTTTTTTTCCCCAGGAAGGCTTTCTGCTGCTATTCCTACCTGAAGTGAAACAATCTGCCCAAAACACCTAGATCTCCTGTTTTGAAGCAAAAAGGTGCAGCAGGATCCCCGCGGGGTTGTTTAGAGCTCAGCTTCTCACTCCTGCTGCCCGTGGCACACCAAGGAAGGAAGAAAGGAGTGAAGGCAGGAAGGCTGTAATCTGGCTCATGCTGGGCCTGATTGGTGCCCACTGGAGCCTGTGGTTTTGTGTCAGATGAAAAGGACAGGAGTGCAGGCGAGGATTTGCTCACATGCACCCTGGGGCAGGCAGAGCCAGAGCCCACCTGCCTCACACGCAGCTCAGTCCAGCCCTGGCTGCTGAAAGTGGCTATGTCCAGCTACTGCATTTTGTCATGGAAACCCAACCCTCAGCTCTCCAGAAAGCCAGCCTGAGCCGCAGGAAAGGGTGTTTGCTCTCTGTGGCACTCAGGAGCTCTGTCCTGTCCCAGCTGGGTGGTAGATCAAGATCGAAGTGAGGGAGGTCCTTCACAGGCAGCAGCTCCCAGGGATTCTGAGGAAGCTTCTTGTTGCCGTTCCTATAACATCCTTGTGCTTCTCTAACACTAACATTGGCAATTATTAATTATCCCATTTATAAATAGGGTGCCACCCAACCCCCCTGATAGGACAGAGCAGATGCGAAGATTGCAGTTCCAGATTCTGTGCCTCACTTCTATAGTCAAAAGACAAACACATACAAGGCAAAGTCATAACTTTTTGCGCCTACTGGACATCCAGGAGTTTTGTAAAAATAAGTAGTTTATGTGTGTATTCAAGGAGAATGGGCATCTGTTTTAGAACAAGTGGCTTTTTAAAAGCATAAAAGCACATGAAAGGTGCTTCTCTTTGTTTGTGCTCTGCAGTGAGTTTTTACTTGCCTCTCTCCCTCTTCACTCTGCAGAAGGTGCCTGTTCCAAACATTTTGCCCCTGACCCTGCAAGTCAAACCATGCAGAGGCAAGATACTTTATCACTTACATTTTTTTCAGAAAGACCAGGGCACAAACTCTTATTTCAAATGTAGTGGTATGGATTTGGACCACCAAAGATCCTGGTGATCCTGGTTTGACCTGAATTTGGACCTGGTAGCAATAGAATAAGATGTACCTAGCAGGAGGGGTTTTATGGCCCATGCCCTCAAATGATGTAAATCAAAAAAATCTCCACAGAAGCTGGTGTAAAACTTTTAAATTTGCTGACGCTCTGGTCATGCAAGCTAGCAGTTTGTTGTCCAGCTTGCACTGATGTTTGCTTTGGCCTTGCTGTGGGACAAGAATGCCCACAGCTGCTGCTTCCTTGTGCAAGATGAAGCAGGGGACAGTCCTCTGGCCCACCCACCTTCCACAGCAGCCTGGGCCCCAGCACTGCAGTGCACGTGAGGGAAAGGCCACTGGAAAACAGACAAGGGTCTCCACCAGCCTTAACTGGTGCAGTGCTGACTTCAGGGCAGCTGGGGGAGGATTTATGCCCTTCAAGAATCAGACTTGACTGTTGGCTGAATGCTCCTGTGTCAACAAAGAATGACTCCCAGCTGGGGGACCCTTCACATATTTCTGTGCAGTCAGGCCAGGGAGCGTGACTTCTCTGGTGGAGTTGTTCAAGATGAGTGCTTGGGAACAAGGAGAGATTTTCACTTCTGCTGTTGGACTGGTAGTGCACAGCTAGGGATGCACACTGCAAATAAATGTCCAGGCCAGAAGATATCTTTGCAAAGACTTGAAAAAATTCAGGGAGGCAATTCCCAACAGTTCCTTAAAAGTCTGTCAGAATTGCGTAGGAATTATTGGTCCCATACAATTTTTTCAAACGTTTGAGCAGGAGTGAATATTAATGAAGTGCAGACCAGTGTTTTCAAACACACTGAAATTTATCTTCTCTTAGGAAAAGGGACTGCTTTATCAGCCCTGCTACAATGGTGTAGCTCTGTGTGAATGCGAGACCACGTGCTATTTAAACATTCAGAGATATATTTATTTTAAATGTATGTGGCATCATCTGTTGATACATTATTCAACCATTCCTTGATTAGCATCATCTGCACAGCTTTCACCCACTCTCATGCAGGTCACAGGCAGGACTACAAAAGGGGGATTACATCTGTGTGAAATAAGAGAAGGACCTGAAGCACTGCCGCTTGGGCCTGTTAGCCAAGCACAGCTCACATCTTGCTGCAGGAGGGAGATCTTGCACCACGCAGCTTCCCACTGGCACTTTGACATCTTCACGGAGTGCCAAGGGATAGACAATACCCCCTTGTTGCACCCTGCAGCAGCTCTTGGTGCTTCAGAAGAAGGTGTGGCCCTCCTACAATAAGTCAAGACTGCAGTTTATAAGGACTTCCAAGAAAGCGTCCAGAGCTGTACAATTAACGAGAAATTACTCCCGAGGGAATTCTGCTCCTCATCTCAGCTGGTGTTCAACTTCTCTGCAAAGAACACACACACTCAGCCTATATTCCTTTTATCTTAGCTTAGTTTTACAGTAATTAAAACCCTCAGCCAGCCTGAAGAGCTGTATATATTTATTTTTGGTCTCCGTGAGACTGGAACACAGACCTGCTGTGTGAGCCCTGGGAAGGGGTTCAGCTGTGTGTGCCTTGGTTTCCCTCCTGGCTCCTGCTCTGCGAGCCAGCCTGAGGTCCCCGCTGTGTGCACACCCTGCCCTAGAACAGCAGGACCTCGATGCTGCCCTGGGTCCTACAGGCCCCACCAGAACACAGATTGCTAATTATTGCTGAGAAGATTAATGTGCTGAGAGTGTTCTCCAGTCTCAGCGTGTATAGCTTTGGGACCACTTGCTAATCCCCGAGGTAATATTAATTTTAAAAAATCTTAACGTGCGGCATTGTTGGCACTAGTGATTTTATCATGAGTCTCCTGATATTTGGTGTTTCTTGTCAAGGTCCACTTCCTGGAAACCTGAGCATCTTGGCTTGCATTTTGAAACAGGCAAGTTTTTAGCGCCTTCTGTAACAGTGAGGCTGGAGAACATTCCCCAAGTATGCTCTGGAGACAGAGAAAGGCAAATAAAAGGGCCTTAAAATGCGTTAATTAAAAAGAAAAACAAGGATTCGGCAAGAACTCTTTCTCCCCCCCCCCCATGATTTGCGTGTCTTGCATTGCCTGCATTGTGCAAAACTGTATGTCTTGGAGTGGGATAGGAACTTTCCATTGGTTCTGAGAGGAAAAAAAGATATAACTAAACTGATTTTAATATCATAGCTATGGCTAGGTTGATACTGTCCCTCTAACTGTATCCACATTGTTAAACTTTTTGTCCTGGATTATTTTTAACAGCCTCAAATTTCATGTCTTCCCCCTCGGAGTCCTCTTTCTTAATATCCTTGTGGTTTACTTTTTGCTCACTGTGTCTGCTCTGCCTTGCTTTCATTTGTCCTTCAGTTTTGATGAGTTGGTGCAGGTTGAATTTACATCAAGGAAAAACATGAAAGGCATGAAATAGACATTAGTGGTACAGAGAGAAGATTTCTGTTACTGTTCTTCTCTGTGATCCGAAAAGAGCCTGGAACAGTTAAGAAAGTGTCCTGGACTTATTTATGCTCTGCTCTAAGTGTCACTGGTTGTAGATTTCCCATTAGTGGAAGGGAGATGTTCCCCAGGCCACCGCGCTGTTTTAGCAACTAATCTATTTCAATGCTTCTTACGTAGACAGGCCAACAAATTTCCAAACAACCAGAGAGCTTTGGCAAATAATGCTGAAAGCAGAGTACTGGACTCACACAAAGCAGCCTGTGTTACTCCAGTACCTTCTTTCAGGGCTGGACTCTAATAATCAGGTCAACTGACTTAATAAGACAGCTGCTTGCCAAAGAGCAAAATCCTTTCTGGGGGGAGAGAAGAGCCCTGGTGGGGACCTGAAGAGGGCAAAGCTCTCCAAGGGGGCTGGGGATGATGCCTGGGAGCTGAGTGGCCTCTTTCACCAGAAGACTTTAACGTGCTTTACAGAGGCAGTGAGCATGACTTGTGTTCTACAGGAAGGAAACTCAGGCACAGAGGAGCATCTCACATCTCTCAAGGTCACTGCAGCCCCACCCTGCTGCTCTTCACCCCACCAGCAGGGCAGAGGGGTGGGATTGTCGGGTGGGCTGCCAGTGTTGTGGGACCAGGGACGTGGTGGAGAGCAGAGGGAAGGAAGGGAGAGGGAAAGAGGGGAAGGGGAACAGTCACAAAGGGTGAAGCCAGAAGAAGGGGGTGGCACATTGAGATGTGTCTGAGTGGCTTCACAAGCCAAGTGGGCAGCAGCTGAGGTAGGAGAGAGAGGCAGGAGCAGTGTCATGCAGAGAGACAAGCTTTGTCCTCATCCAGTCAAGCAAGTTTCACTGGTGGCTGCAAATGCTTCAACAAGCACTGATGCTCTGTGGAAACCCTTCAATCTATTGACATGAGGGTCTGTTTTCTTACTCTCAAACCATGTTTTTGAAGAAACGAAAATTCTATGTTTGGTATTTTTGGTAGGATGTGATTTATTTCCCCTTAACTTTGCTAACATTTTTCTTGTTTCTTTTTTTTCTTTTTTCTGTTTTCCCTGTCTCCTGCCAGACCTTTCAAAGGGAAAGCAAGCTTGCATTTAGCTTCTCGTTCCTGTGCTCTAGATAACTTATCATTTCAGCCTGTCTGGAAATTTGGAAACCCTTATGCTTGGAACCTTATCATAGACATTTCCACTGCAGGAAGAGTGATCAGACCAACAATAGCATCTTGAATTCAAGATAGAGGAAATGGATGACTGCATAGCTTGGTTTTGATGCTGTACTCGGGACTCAGTGTGCTGATTCTCATCTGATTCTGTACTTCTGTCATGTCCTTGGACAAGAACCACGAGCTGCACTGAGAAGTTTGCATCACGTGTTATGCTGCCTGACCTGTGTGCTGCCTGCTCCTCCCTCAGACCTCTGCGAAAGGTGCACGTTCTAGGTTCCTTCCTGCAGCAAAGAGGCAGGGCTTTCATTTGAAAATGCTCTTTTCACAACTGTCAATCCCTGCTTGAGACAGAACAGCCACCAGAGCAGTCTTCCTTCTGGCTTGCAAGTGATTTTGAGTTTGAAGTGATCAAGCCAATCCTTAGCAAGTGCAGGGTCATCAGCAGTCACAAATGTACAGCCTGACTGAGTGGGAGATGTTTGCTTGTGTTATGAAATGTGTTGGAGTGAGAGTACACACTGGGGATTTGTTCATTTTAGCAAACCTGGCAGAACCTTCCTGTGACCTAAATAGAATACCTTGCTCTACATAAAGCATGCATCAGGGTATTTCCTGATTTATTCATGAAAGGTTTGCTTTACAAAGGCATTTGGAACTGTGTAATCTCAGAATACATGATACATGTAGCTGGCTGCTCAGCTGGCATTTGCACAAATTGCTTTGATATATGGCTGTAACATATGAAGGCACAGTGAGGCCAATTTAAATACTTGATACTGGAGTAAACTGGTTAAAAGAGTAAATTAGATCTAACCTAGAGATTTTCTTGCTACTGCGTGGAGAAGGTTCCTGTCCAGAATGAATAATTGATAAAGGGATGGGAGACTACACTCTAGTAAGCAATAAAATCCTCCAATATTAAGTGGGCAGGGCTAAGGGCAGATCCATGAGTGGTGTGCACTGGTTTTGCATCTTTCACATTAAGAGCCCTTTTCTGATTTTCATCAGATTCAGATCCAACACATTGTGTTAACCAGATCAATAACTGAAGATTTCTGCTGCCTTTCTCTTGGGACAATTTGTGCCTTCCGTTGCTCTTTCCCACTGGCAGAAAATAAAGTCTAAGGTAACACTTCATCAAGTCTGTGAATTCATTAGGGAATTTCCAATATATATTTTTAATGGTTTGCATAGCTATTATTTGTACATGTTTTCTGCTGTAATATAGTCAGTAGCAAGGTAGATGGGGATGGTTGCTTGCAAGCAAGCCTTATTTTGGAGCTATGGAAGAAATTTGGGTTAATTTACAATAGAATGAAAGTGACATTTGTAAAGATGGTAAGAGGGGAATGCCAGAATCCATTACACTGATGATCCTACGAATGCACTGGCATTCTCCATTGGTGAGTTAATGTTCAAATCCTATCAGCGTTACTTGCTAAACTTATTGCAGCTTAATGGCAGGCTTCCAGATTTTTATAACACCAAACATTTGGTAATAGATGGGTCTGCACAAATTTTTTGGGAAAAATTTTCTCTTTTTATGGCTCGTTGCCATAAACAAGGTAGAAACATGATTGAATCGAGTCCCATGAAATGAACTTTCTCAATTCTTAGTCTTGTGATCTTTTGTTTAAGAACAGAATTTGTCTTTTGTGGCTTTGGAATAAGCTGAAAAAAGAGTTTTTTGATTACTGTGTTTCTTAAAGAAAACCCCAAACTCTTTCCTAGGAGGTTTTATGATCGAGCAGTGATTTAAAATTAACTCAACTGCATTTGTCAGTGTTCACCGTAAACACAAGGGGCAGCAGAAATCTTGGTTGTCCATCCTCCAGACAGTAGAAAAATAATTTTTTAAAACTTGCTACTGATACCATTGGCTGCCCAGAACAACAGAGAATTGACAGACTGATTCTGTACTTCATATCTTTTCATATGACATACTTCATAGTATCAAGTGATGTTTCATCTGTACACACAGAAGACATCAAATAACGCACAATTCTTTCCATACTTTTGCTTTTAATTTTACCATTTCCAAGCAGTAAGCAATTTGAGGTCTTTCTTCCTCTCTCTTTCTCTCCCCCCTCTCCCCTCCCCTTCTACATTCTTGACTGGAAGGGATCTGTTTCTCTACTGGCTCTGTAAATCTGGGCACTTTAGAGTTAATCAGGACCTGAAAGGAGCAGGATGACATGAGGTTTGCATTAAAGAGTGGTATGTGGACAAGTGGCAAAGGCATGGATTTTGTGGTAATAAAAACACACTGGGTGATATTTTTGTCAGAGGGCCTCACTTCACTGCCTCCAAAATGCAAAAGCATCAGGAAATCAGTTTGCTGTCTCTGAACCATGATTGCAGAAGCAGATCAGTGTGCACCTTACTCCCAACTCACTGAATCAAGTTTAGCTTTCTTCTGGCACATCAAAAACTGTCCACATGCAATGCTGGTGATCAAAAACTGGGGTTCAGCATTGCTCCTCGATTAGCAGGACACCCCTAAATAGAAGCCAAACGTTGCACCACAGGAAGCCATCTGTCTTGCCAATGGTTTGACTTGCCAACACAAAGAGACAATTATGATGCTGCGTCAGTCTGGTGTCATGGGAAATTTTGTTTTCCGCATGTGTAAAAAAACTGTTGTTGTTGTTGTTGTTTACTTGGATTCCATTATTTCAAATTCACTGAAGTCTCGAAAAACTCCGCAGACCGAAGCATCTGTTAGCACAAACCTGTGTGTCTGCTGACAGTGGTGGCTGGACAAGTGTGTGAAGATCCTGGAGTCCTGGCCGCTCATTTTCAAAGTTAGAAGATCTTGCTGCACCTCTCTCAGCTGACCCCCTGTGAAACGCATGGCACATGTACAGCACTGCTTGTTCATGGCAGGGGTAGGGACTGCCTGACTTCCCTTGTGTTCCTTTGCCCCATGCTCCAGCCTTCTGCAGTGGGAAAAGACTGTCTCTTTGACCCATCCATCCAATTAAAGCCAGTTGTTGACAGTAGCCTTTCTCTTCTTTTTTTGTTTTTTGAGACAATGTGATTTTATCATGCTGCCACTGAACTACACTCCCCTTGTCTGAAGCTGGAACTGGATGCAGAAGAGTCAAAGAGTGAGAGATGAGTAGAAGAGAGACAGTGTAATGACAGAATGTTTCACATGCCTTTGAATTTCTAAGGGGATTAGGCACTCCCCTGGTGCTTTGACATGGAGCCTATGGCAGCTGCTTTGGCAAAGCCTGCCAGCAGTTACACAAATATGTTATTTTCCCCTCATTTTCCCAAGGTGCAGAGGACACAACAACTTCTGTTACAGAGCAGCAACAAAGAGCATTTGGAGCTGTCAGAGCCTGTGTGCTCAAGTTCCTTCACATGCAGGACCACCTCTGAGAACCTGTGCACCCATTTATGTTGTAGTCAGATACCACCACTTATGTTGTTGAAGTGCAATCCTGCAATGCACGCTGAAGTGAGTGCCAGAGTCATACAAGTCAGCCTTCACCCCCAGCCTCCACACCTTCTGAAAGAGCTTCTCTGGGTCAAACCTTTTCCCAAGCATCAGCTGAAACAAAATCCTCTAGTTGCTGTAATTCTATCTGCCCCACATACTCCAGAGAGTTCTTTGCACAGCAGAAGTCCTTTTCCTGCAAGCAGGACAGGGACAGCAGGTGTTGTGCTGGTGTCCCTTCAGTGGAATCTGATTACCATTTTGGTTGCTTTTCTCTGTCTATTTGATATGGTTGTTTAGGAAGCTGTGGCTGATGGTGCATTTTTAAGCCAAGGACTGACAGAAATCAGGTGTCTTCACTTTATAAAAGAAACATTAACCCACAGGTTGAGATCTGCCTGCAGCATCATTGGCAAACATGAAACTTGAGCTTTTCGCAAAATGATTGAAGTTCTTTTCTCATTTTAAAGCAGATACAGGGTTTAAACACTGAACAGTAATGCTAGTGGAGATGCAGCAAAAAAAAGGACTCCCTGAATAGGAGAAAACAAGAGATGGGAGAAAAGGAGATGCTCCCTCCTGGTTGCAGAAATGGGCAAGGAAAATTACGACAAGGAAGAAGCATCAGTATTCATAGCTGCAGTGAGAGTTGAAATGATGGTCAGGGCCTGTCAGTCCCAATACTGCATCCTTGATTCACATGCACTGATTCAGACATTAATTTGGACCTCAGATGTGCATGTCTGACTCCCAGTGAGCCCTCCTGGAGGGCAGAGTGTGGTCTCCTGAATGGCGGGGTGAGGCTGGAAAGCCCCACAAAGAGTGGGCTCTGCAGTGGTGAATGCAAACCCTGCCTTCATTGGTATCTGCACCCTTGGGATGGGAGTGGGCTTGCTGGTTTCAGTGCAAGACACACACACACACACTCACAGAGGGTTCACTCCAGCACCAGAATGCTGTGAGTGTAAATGAAGAGTGTCATGGCCACAGTGGCTGGGTTTTTTGTTGGGGTTCCCCT
>VZTJ01000580.1:760564-775132 GCA_013397795.1 Orthonyx spaldingii | reverse complement strand
CCTTTCTGAAACAACCAGCCAATTTAAGAGCACAGTTCAGAGGGAAGGGATTCTTGTTATGCTCATGAATCTCAAAGATTTCCTAAAGGAAGAACAAAGAGAGAAGCAGAAAAGACAGAGAGAGCTGGAAAACCAGGAGCAGGCAGCAGACTTGGAAAGAAATGTCCTCCTTCTCCCCAGCCCAGGAATGCAAACAGGAAGCCGCCAGCAGAATGTTTGGAGTGTGTGCAGCTGCAGTTGGGTCTGAAGACACTGAAAGCTGTGCTGAAAGTATTCAGCTTGCCTCTTACAATGGAGGGGAAACACTTGCTTTGACACTGCATTTGATAACCATTTTGTAGCAGGAGTGCAGACCCTTTCATTTGCAGGGAAAGGGAAGACAGCTGTGGCTGTCTTCAGCGAAACTTGCTATTCTATACGTGAGAGAGTGTGCTTGTTAAAGGAGGACAAAAGGGTGCTTACTGAGGTTCTGCAGGTGGCTTTTGGTTATTAACCAGAGGAGCTCAGCTAGTCCAGAATGTGTTGGGCTGCCCTAATGCCTCTCTAAAGGAATTTCAGTTGCTGCCTGGGGTGACCAGTGCCGTTTTGGAGACTGCACTGTGCATTGCCTGAAACACTAAGCTACTGCCTTGGAAGCAGAAGTTTCCTATCTGCTAGATCATTCTTCTGTAGCATATGTGTTCCATGTGTGAGTTCTGATTTAGGGGGTTTTGGGGAGAAATCATCTGTAACAGTATCTTGTAATTCTTACGTAGATGAACCTTTTGAGGGACCAGGGTTAAAAAAACCCACTTGACTTATGTAAATTGAGATCATTTCTTATAAATTACCTTTCAAACAGGTTGGATCCCTGTCTTAATTCAAACGTCTTTAAAATTGTCTCACCTAGTTTTCCTCCATTGTTCTTGATCAGCAATTGACCTTGAGCTGGCTTGGTTCTTAAAACAGATCAAATAAGTGTATCACTTCTTTTGATTATAATACAGGTTCTGTTTCAAAAAATGCTTGCTGAAATGAGTCTTGCAGGTTCTTTAGTTGCTAACATTTTATTACTACACTTTGAAGCAGCCTGAGATTGTGCATGAGACAGAAAATCCATTTCCTAATCAGCTGATTGTTTTAACATGTATGTCTGAGAGCTGTGCGTTGGTAGTTGGGTACCAGTTATATGTGTTAATTTGTCTTCTTATGAAGGTGATAATCTGGATTATCTCTTCAGGCTTCTGCCTTCTAATGGCTCAAATGAAGAAGTTTGCACCTGCAAACCATTGGAGACTTTGCTGAAGGCGAGACTTGGGTTGTGAGATGATTTTGCGAAAGAACCCTGGGAGACAGCATTGCCTTTACAAAGACTACTTGCACTATGTGTTTCCTTGTGTCTAACATGCCTGAATTTTAATAAATGAGAAATTATTGTTCCTTGTTAAGTAAGTAGGTAGGGTAGCTAAATATAGAGGAAGTCAGACTGCGGGGAGGTGGGGGGAAGCTCCAGTTTCAATGACTGCGGAGGAGGAACGTGCAACAGCAGCACTTCAGAAAGCATCACCCAAGCTATTCCTCAGGTCTGACTCCCTGAGCTCCACCCAGAGCTCCACACCTGTCCCCAGGTTCTGCCCTTGCTCTGTGCTATCACCTTGAGCTCCTGCCTGTGCTCTGCTGGGAGTGGAAACCAGTTTTTGTGATTCCCAACCTGAAGCTGCGAGGGTGAGGTCGTCATTTCCACCAGGAAGGAGACCAAATTTGGGGGCAGACCTGCAGTGAAAATTGTTAAGAGCCGTTAGAAATACCAGACTGTATGAGGAGAGAAGGATGGGAGTCAGAAAAGGAGACACAGGAGGAGTGGAAAGACGTTGCATTTTAATCAGCCTTTAGGGGAGTTGAGTAGGGAAGGCTACTGGACACACAGAATGAGACAAAACTACAAAACACCTTGATAAGAGAAGAAAGCCCTGTGTCAGCACAGTTGCCCACAAGGCAAGAGCTGTCAGATCACTGTTTTCTGACACCTTCTGTCTCTTCAACACCTTTTGTGCTGTTTTTCTCTTCTCGTCAAGGTTTGGCTGACAGAGTGAAAAAAAAAGGTTTTTCAGAGCAAATCACAGCCTGAGGAGCTTCCCCAGTTGCAGATTGTTACCCAAGGGAACTCCAGACCTAGATCTCAACCCATTCCTCAGTAAACAGCAAGGGTCTCGTGAGATAGAGTTTGCCATTGCCACATCTTATGCAACAGCACAGATGTTGATTCATAGCTCCTATCCGTGCTCCAGTGCAAAGCTCACCCGTCAGCAGCGAGATGTTTGGAGAAGGGAATTTGTCTGGGGCTCTCAGTAACCACAGCCATGAGCTATCATCGTCACAGTACAGGTTAAGAAAAAAAATTAAGTGCTTGCAGTTACTGCACGAAAAACAGCAAACTTTGCCAGTTTTGACAGTGAGCTGGGAAAGGTGACTAAGATGGGCTGAAAGAAGGTGAGTTTAACACCTGAGTTGTTTTTTGAGACCCTTTGGAGGGAATCTGATTTTTAAAACAAATAGTGCCACACTCTGCAAAACTGATGAGAACTGCTTTCCTATTTTTCTCATCCATGTGGATTGTTTTATGATCAACCTGCAATTTTTCCTCGTAGGGGCACACATCTGGGTATGTCTTTTGCCTTGTGACCTATTTTCTTGAAACGTGAGAGAATGTAATATCTGCAAAACCTTTACCCCTCCCCCTGACAATGTGATTGAAATCGATTGACTGATTCAAAAGCAATTAGGTGGGGCTGACAGACAGACAGCACACAAGTTTTCTTCTGTAAGAAATGAAGTAAAAAAACTCCATGGCCCTTCGAGATATCCTAAGGCCAGTATCAATAAAATTATATTTCAGATGTGAAGAAGGGCTTGCATGTCTGATACCTTGCCCTTTTTATCCCCCAAATCTATCAGGTGGTCTAATAAAAGATATTGCCTCTTCCTACAAACCTTTCCTGTCTCTATAAAATGGGGCGTACAAAATCTCTCATCCCCTGGGAGTACTTGTGGTGTGTATCCCTATTTTCTGTAACAGAGGTTTTATTTTCCTCTGGTTTCAGTGCAGTACCTTGCTGCCCTGAGTGCTGGAACTACCAGGGGTATACCAAACCAGCCATGTGCTCTTTGTTATTCTCATCAACGGCACTATATTCCCCACAAGGTGGTGGGCAGCATCGGATTTTCTCTGGGGGGGATCATTTCCTTTCTTTCTTCTCCTTATAAACAAATATAATCTGAGCCTGGATCACTGTCTTGGAAGGCTTCCAGAACAAGGTGATGTGCTCTGTTTGGGATAAGCATGTTTCACCGGTTGACAGCCACTGCAAGAGCAGCATCTGAAAAAGAGGGCCACAACAATTCCCTCGGCGGCAGGAGTCGCTGGGTGATGGTCTCTGACCTGTGCTACGCAGGAAGTCAGACTGGATGATCAGAGCAGTCCCTTCTGGCCTCAAAATCTATGAATCTGTGTTCTGATTACACATCTGAGAATGTGCAACCAGAGTTGAAAGAGGTGATTTATTGGATGCTAGCTACAGGCAGCTTCTTGTTTCTGAGTAAGCAACTGCTTTTGAAAGGGTCCCTGTAGCTCGATGGGGTACAGACAGCTGTCAGCTCTTTTGGGGAAGAGGACTCGCCAGTCTATTTCCATAAAGCACATTTTAAATTTACAGCTCTGTGCAAGTGCTGTTTTACAGTAAGGATTGACCCTTTCTGGAGATGGCTTTGTGGTTGATTTATAGGTACGTCCCCAGTAGGGCTGCTTTGGGAGGAGGCCAAGGTGGGTGAGATCCATCTTTTCTCTCCCGACTTGTGGATCAACTCATGTATGAAAGCATCCTGGTTTGGCGGTGTGAGTTTTGTTGTTGCATCCTGCTGAGGGCTGTTTGAATCTCAGTGAAGCAGATGATGTGTCAACAGCCCTTAAGGGGCTTGTCTTCAGCCTGTTGTTTCATTTGCTTCCAAAGATGTCACATGCACAGCAGAAGATTCCTGCAGCAGCTGGGAGTCACTTTAAAGACACCAAGTTCCCACATCTTGGATCAAGGGAGCCCCAGTAGTACCCTCAGATGGCTGGAAGGAGCATGATGCACCTCAGATGTTCTCTGAGAGCTGTGATCCTTTAAAACACTGGGGAAGGAAGAGCAGAAGAAATGCCTTGGTGTGTTGATGAGCTGGTGGTGAGGCCTGAGGGACTGGGAGAGGTGGCTCCATGGACAGACAGAATTTTAACTCCAGAGCACTGATAGGATTTCAAACCGCATCTGCTGGTCGTGTTACTGACTTCAAAGCAGTGGAAGACACATTGGTCAGATTTGGAGCAACAAAGACTATCAGAAGCCTCTGTAAAACCAATAATAGAATGACAAACTGGCAGTCATAAAACATTTCTCTCTTGACTGTGGAGTCTCTGGTAAGATACTGCTTTCAGTGTGGAAATCTAGGACTGCATCATCATTATTATTATTATTATTATTATTATTATTACTACTACTACTTCTAGTACTACTATATAAAACACATGGTGACAGCAGATAGCAACAATGACTAAAGAGCTCTGCATATTCAAAAGTGTTAGGTTTTAGTTCTGGAAACTTCTCTTAAATCAGTTATGGCAATACTGCACTTTATTAAAACAGTTACATCTACCCTAACAATGAAACTGTCACTTTGAATTAGAAGAACAACCTACTAACTTGTAAAATATGTAAATATCAAGGCAACCATATTTTTAGGTATATACGTTATTTTTATTTACAGAACTTCCTTAATTGCGAGGATTAACTGAGTAGAGATTGCACTCTATGTGGTCCCACAATTATTAAAATGTATGTTTACATTTGCTTAAATTGTGCAAAAGTAATTTAGAAGATGAATTTCAAGAAATATTGAGGAAATCTGCATACAGAAAATGTAATTATTATTGATATTTGCATAACTTCCCTTTCCACTTTCATGCACTATTACAAACCACACAGAACATGACTAAAGAAATTATTAGAGAGACTGCTGTAGTACAAATATGGATTCATCAATAAATGTTCAGGCTTCTAGGCAAAAAACAAACGACATGGCTGTGGAGAAGAAATATTACGTTTTATTTAGATAGTTATTTGGAATGGGATCTGCACAGACAAATCTATACTCAGAATATAGCAGTCTGTTATGACAGAGATGAATGTTGTTGAAAAGAACAAGTAAAAGACAGAAAAAAAATTTAAATGCCAAAGGGAGGCAGTACAAGGGGCAGGAGATATGTGAGGCAGATGTGCTCCAGGTGTGGGGGTCAGAACTGGCCAACAGCAAGCTAAGCTTTCACTCCAGCAGTGATGAAAAGGTCCTGATTCAGAGGTGCTTGTGTACCAGTGCTAAACAAAGCAGAAGTAGCCTCCAAGTTCAACAGCAAAAATCTACATCAGGGCTTGCTTGAAAACAAGAAGGTCCTGGTGTTATCTGGGACTGCAAATACTGGTGCACAACTCTGTGTCTCGTGCATCCAAGCAACTGCTCTGTGTTCAGTGAAAAACAGACTCCAGCTGGCACCCAAGGGCACATGAAGCATGGAATTTTGTGCATTTCTGACAAAAATAAAGGAAAAAAAAAAACAAAACCAAGAAGTAAAAAAGAAAAAGGTGAACTGAGAGTAAAACGACCCAAGAATGAAATGACAGAAACTATTAGTGGAACACTCTCTGAAAGGAGCAGCTATGCCCTATATTGGGTTTCCAAAAGAGGCCAGTGATTACTGACTAATTGTCCTTCAGCTTCTGCAAATCAGGACACTCTGAAAGATGCATGGAGAGGTGTTTTTGGGACCCTTGGTGGACACATTCCTACCTGAGCTGCAAGAAAGAGCTGAGAATCCCACAAGACCTTGCAAGTGCAGCTGATGAGGGCCCGTGCACAGAGAAGGACCGTGTGTGTGTGTATTTGTGTTTATGTGCTGCATTTAGTGAGACAAGCAATAGACAAGAGGAGCCTTGCCAAGATTATCTGTCATGAGATAGGAGAAACCCATGTATCACTCATTCTGAAGGCTGTGCACCAAGGAGCAGAAGAACCTCACACTCCCCTGACAATGAAAATAATGAAGTCAGGTTATCCAAGGAAACTGTGAGTTTGCCTTACCCACAAACCTCAGCCCCAGGGAGGGAAGAAGAATTATCAGAAAGGTCACTCTGAGCAGTCAAAGTCAAGGACAGAGCTGAACAGCCCCTGAAACCCATAAGGAGCAAACACAGAGCCCACAAGAAGGAAGAAAAAGGAATGAATTCAAGGGAAATAAATAACAACATGAAAAAAAAATTTAACACTGCTGAGGAAGCACAGGAGACATTTCTCTCCATGTTGTGAAGACCTACAATGGCATGCTGATAGGATCCCCAGAGAGAGCACATCATCTGTAACTATGCAGCACTACACATGCTGGTACTACTAATAAAAGAGAATGGTTCAGATCACAGAAATTAATTAGTTTAGAACTGCAACCACCAGGAAGAGAGCATGCACACAGCAGCATCCCAAAGTGTGTTCTTATTAACGATTCTCTGACTGGTGTGCTGTTGACAGAATTCTGTCTGTCTCAACAAAACTCTGGAAGCAGCTTTAAACTTCAGGCCCCCATCAAACAGCAAGCGGTCTCCCGGCAGCATGCCTGCATGGAAGCCAGTAAATCCAGCAAATAAGGACTCGACAGCATCTCCTGCTGTCACAAGGAAAACTTCAGCTTCTGAACTGGAAATGTCCCTTCTCCTTGAGGGGCCATCTCTTTGCAAGCACTTGCCATGCCTGAAAAGCAGAGCTGTGCTGCTAGTTCTCAAGGCAGCCCGAGTCCTGCCCTCCTAATCAAACCCATCTGCGGAGGGGAAGGGGCAGAGCGCTTGGGAGCCTCCAGCACCCTGCACGATGGAGCCGTGCTCCTCGCAGGCTTCCTCGCTGTGGAGAGCACATTTTCCCCTGTGCCGAGAGGCAGAACAAAGGCTTGCATGCATTTTCCTTGCCTACCCTTCATGCAAGAAGGGGCTCGGCTCTCTGTGGTCCGGAGCTCATTTAGAGGCACCTCGGTAGTTCAGAGTTCCCATGTCCGATACTTCATCAGCCACAATTTACTGCAGTGAGATGTGATATACAGCAGGGCCATTTCATCTCCCAGAACTTTAGAGAGGGGGTCTGTGTTTTAGCATCTACCAGTTTTATCTCTGCCATCTGAATCTCATTTCCAGGATAACCAAGGGTCCTTCTAATTACTGCTCTGGTGAATGTATATTGCTCCAAGCCCTTGTGATTTCGCTGAAAACTGGGGAAATGCAGACTGATGTTATTAGCCATTTCTTCAGGGGAAACCCACTGACACACAGTGAAAAGCCATAATAAAGTTGTATCAATCTGACTACCTATCTGGCTGCCTTGTAGAAGTGTAAAGTTTGAAGAATACGCCTGAATTTCTAAGAAATTTTAGGACAGCGAGCACTGTTGTGAGACCTTATAAAGATGCTCACTGTCCTAAAATTTCTAAGAGCGTAAGATGATGGCTGGCAGCATGTTCTTATTCAAACACCAGAGAGGACAACAGTATTTTGTACAGCTAACCATGGTTTGTCTCTGTGCCAGAACACACATTATGGGTCATGATGCAGGGCCTCTGATGCTCCAGGCATTTGCTGCTGTGGTTCAGTGACCACAAAAATACACGGGGTCTGCTCCAGCCCTGCCAATGATTTGCCATGTGACTTTGGGCACGTTATGTCCCCTGCCTCAGTTTCCACATATAACATGCAGCATTTTCAAATCAATTACCCATGACAGTGAAACTAGAAAGAAGGCGGCATTGATTGCTCTTTTCCCCCTCTCACCATTGGACATGAGGATTGTGATTTATCTATTACATTGGAGCATGTATCTGTGCAGCACTCAGTGTCTTGTAAATACTCATTAATATCCTATGAAAGCCCCCATGAGGTTGGTAGAGCAATATGGCTCTCATTCTGCATTTGAATCACAGTGATATGAAAGACCAAAGGACACATTTTAAAAGCAATCTTTTATCTTTGTATCTACCTTTATTTGCATCAATCTGCTTTTTAAAAGCTGGCAAGATGGAGATTCCACAACCTCCACGGACAATCCTCCCCAGTCCTTAACTATTCTTACCATCAGAAAGCTTCCCTTGATGTCTGCCTGATCTAAATCTTCTTTGCTGCATTTTAAGTCTTTGGGTGTGGAGAAGCATTTGAATCTTTCTTTTCTGCAGCAACTCAACTGTATGAAAGGATTACCTTCATGACTCACCACAGTTTTCTCTTTTCAGAACAATCCAAACTCATTTGGTCTTTCTGTCTTTGACATGTTTTTAAGATTTTCAATCATGCTGCCATTTTCTCCAGGGGGATTTATGTCTCTCTTCAAGTGTTGTGTCCAAAGCCAGACATACAATTTCTGATATAGCCCAGGATGCCATTGGCCTTCCTGCCCACCTGGGCACCCCTGGGCTCATGTCCAGCTGCTGCCCCCAGCACCCCCAGGGCCTTTTCCAGCTTTCCAGCCACTTTTCCGTGGAGTCTGGAGCTGCAGGGGGTTTTTGTGACCCAAGGGCAGGACCCAGCACTTCTCCTGGTTGTACCTCACCTCACTGGCCTCATCCCATGGATCCAGCCTGTCCAGAGCCCTCTGCAGAGCCCTCCTGCCTCCAGCACATCCACACTCCCACCCAGCTTGGTGCTGTCAGAAACTGACTGAGGGGCCCTCGATCCCCCATCCAGCCTTTGATGAAGATGTTGGACAGGACTGGCCCCAGTGCTGATCCCATGGGAACCCCAGTGGTGCCCAGCCCCAGCTGGGTGTCCCTCCATTCCCCAGCACTGCCCGGCCCTGCCCTCAGCCAGTTCCTCACCCAGAGAACAGGGCCCCTGCCCGTGAGCAGCCAGTTTCTCTGGAGATGCTGTGGGAGAAGGTGTCAAAGGCTTTGCAAAGTCCAGGTAGACACATCCACAGCCTTTCCCTCAGCCCTGAGCAGGTCACCTTGCCACAGGAGGGGATCAGGTTGGTCAGGCAGGACCTGCCTCTCCTAAACCCAGGCGGGCTGGGCCTGAGCCCCTGGTTGTCCTGTACCTGACGCTGGTGGCTCTCAAGGTGATCTGCTCCATGGCCTCCCTGCACTGGGGGCAGGTGACAGGTCTGTAGTTCTGTAGTTCCCCATCTTCTTCTCTTAATCCATCTTGTAGAATAGTGTCACATTTGCCAAATTCCAGTTCTGGGACCTCCCTGTGTAGCCAGAACTGGTGGTAAATGATTGAAAATATCTCGGTGAGCTCTTCCACCAGATCTCTCAGTGGAATTCCTTGGGAGGATCTCATCTTGTCCCATGGACTTTTGTGTGTCTAACAGGTGTAGAGGTCATTAACCACTTCCCCTTGGATTATGGGGGCTTCATTCCACTCTGTATTCCAGCTCAGGGTTCTTGGAGAACAACTGGTTTTACTATTAAAGACAGACCCAAAGAAGGCAAGAAGTGCCTCAGCTTTTTCCTCACCCTTGGTCACCGTTTTCCCCTGCATCCAGTAAAGGATGGAGATTCTCTTCAGTCCTCCTTTTGCTGATGGTGTATTTTTAGAAACATTTTTATTGTCTTTTACAGCTTGATTAAGTTCCAGTTGGGCATTGGCCCTTTTAAATTTATCCCTATGTAATAACCTCATGACATCCCTGTTGTCCTCTTGAGTGGTTTGATCCTTCTTCCAAATGTCACAAACTTTCCTTTTCAACCTGAGTTCCACACCCAGCTCTCTGTTCACCCAGGTGGTTCTTCCCTACAAGCTCATCTTTTGGCACATGAGGACAGTCTGCTCTTGAGCCTTTAGAATTTCCTTCTCAGAGAACATCCAGTGTTCCTGGGCTCCTTTTTCTTTCAGGATGGTCTCTCAAAGGACTCTCTCAACCCCTTCCCTAACCAGGCCGAAGTCTGCCCTCCAGAATCCAAGGTGGCAGTTCTGCTGCACCCCTCCTTACTCTGAGAATCAAAAACTCTCTCCTTTAATGGTCACTTTACACAAAATGGCCTTCAACTGCTCCACCACTCACCAGTCCTTCTCTGTTCCTGAACAACAGATCCAACCTTCCCTCATTGCCTCTCTCACCAGCTGTGTCAGGAACTTCTCTGCCACACATGCCAAGAATCTCCCGGACTGTTTCCTCTCTGCTGTGTTGTATTTCCAGCACTCACTTGGTCAGTGGAAGTTCCCCATGAGAACAAGGACGAGCGTCTGGGACTGCTAATAGAATATTTCATCTGCTTCTCCATCCTGGCTGGGCGGTCTGCAACAGACTCCCACCACATCTGCCTTGTTGGCCTTTTCCCTGATTTCTGTGCACAAACCACCAGCCCTGTTGCCTTCCAACTCTTCCTCTTTGTTGCCCATGCTACATTCATTGGTGTAGACCATGTCCAGGTGTTTCCATGGCTTTTAGGACATCAATAACCCTTGTGTCATTGACAGCACATGGATCTCCCTCCCCTGCCTTCACTGAGACAACAGACTAAAGGACTTGACTGGCCCAACAAGACTTCTCTAGAGGCAGAATCCAGCAGAATCCTCTTAGATTTAAACAATCACTGATAATTATTTTTTAGATATGATTTCCAACCACTTTGTACTCACAGTAACTCAATTTTATTTAGATGCTTTTAGATTATTTATTAGGACATCTTCCTAGATAAAATCAAAAGCCTTACTAAATTTGATTTAAATGAGGCCTACCATCTCCATCCATATGAGGTCTGTTTCTCTGTCAGTGGTAGAAATAAGGTTGTTTTGACATGATTTGTTCTTCATGTTGATAACATTTGCTGGATTTGCCACCTGGTTTCAGAGGACTTCTTTACTGAAGAGTGAAGCAAAAAGACATCAAATAGTGCCATCTGTCAGTATCTTTCTCTCCCCATTGAGTAGCAGACCAAGACTTCCCATTTTTGGGGTTTTGGAGGGTTTTTGTTAGGGTCTTTCCCTTATGGAGGGACTGTGTCATTTTATTCTTCTTTCCTATTGGTATCACCCTTTTTTGCTTTATATTTTTTGGTCCTGCTTGTTCATTATGTTCTTTTGTGTTTGTCTTTACATATTTTTTTACCTCCTATGTGATTTTTCCCCATGTTCTTCATAAAAATGCAGCAGTTGTGGTGCAAACAGATTTGTCTCTCATGCATTTTCTCTTTCTCCTCAATTTTGGAGTAAGGATTTCTTGTTTTGTTAGTACTGCCTGGTCTCCCTTTTTTCTGTCAGTTTGTCACCCGTGGGATATCACCCACCTGCTGCATTTACTGGTGATTCTCTCCTTGAATTCCTGTGGGGGTTTTTCTGGTGTACTCTTTCTCTGGGATACAATTACAGTTATCCCCTGTCAGCAAAGAATGAAGTGCATTGGTTTTAATCGAGAGACTAACTCATCATCAAACAGACCAATTCCTACCATGATCAGAATTTTCCATCTTTTTCAAAACAATGTTTTACTGGGGAGATGTAAGCCAAAAGCAGAAAGTATGGTGCCTCCTTACCTTTAGAACTCTGTATTTGTGAAAAGTTTACACAGGCATTTTCTGGTCGTTTCACAAGAAACAAGCAGCAGAGCCAGCAGTAGAACCAAATCCCTGTGGCCTGCTGCAGTGTCAAAACCATGGATTCATCCATCATTGCTCTCTAAATTACATCTTTGTCACTTAGGAGATTGTAGGCTTCCCTGCATTTGAAGGAAATTGCTGATTCCCTGAACAATCACCCAAAAGCAAGCAGTCCACAAGACTGATCAGGAAGTTTGATGGTCTGATATGTAAAGAGTCTCGTTTGGAACCTGATGCAGCAAAATCCATCAAAGGTAATTGAGAAATGGCTTTAAAATTTGCAGGTAAAGCGTGGATTCTGGGGCAAGATGAATTTCCAAATCCCTTTTAAAACCTTCACCAAAAACACAAATGATAGTTTGTTATATCTGTACTGTATGTTTAATACATCTGTTCTGTTGTTTGAGCAGAGAAAAACCATGTGCTTCATTATGAGGGGTTGTATGGATCCATGTCTCTGTTTTTCCTTTCTTATCTTTATTAAAATCAAACCAGACGGCACTAATCCTTCAAACAAATTATAATTTATTTCTTCGTGTTCAAAGTATGAGGATTCCTTGGTTTCCCTTATACTGATAAATTCGACGATTTTAATTAAAAAAGGAATGGTTTAAACATAAGACATAATTAAATAGATGCCTGCTATAGTTACCACATTGGTATGCTCCCTTTCGCTGGTTTGAGCACACATTTCCTTCACTGGAGTCAGTTGCTGCCCATACAATCTGATTTCTATACCTCTTCCAACATTCTGTGAGTGTCTGCAGAATCTGGGCCCATGTCCCCTTTCTGACCTCCGTGCTGATGTAATTCTGCTGATTTTCAATGGAATTACATCGGTGTTAAATCGCCAGCTTTATTTGGGTTGTTCGCTGGGATCCATGTAGGACGGGTCATTTCAAAGGTCATGCATTCTTCTTGTATGAAAACAGTGAGTGCTTTTGGGAAAAAAAAATGTCTTTTTTCTTCCACATTTTATCTGTCTAACACCTCCTTTTTAGGTATTACAATATAAATATTATTGCTCTTGAGAACAGCTACTAGACAAACTGAATTTCTTCTGTGAATTTTTGAAACCCTGCGTTTTGCTACACATTGCTTCCAAATAGGAGAGAGGGTTGGAGGTATTTGTAGAAGAGAGAGCGCTCCAAAATGCTCATCACCGACCTGCATTTCCCTTCTGTGGAGCAAAAATTAAATTCTCATGAGCTTCAGTGGGACCCAGTGGACTGTGCTTCCTTTCTAATCATTGTGGCTGAAGGAACACATATCTGTGGTGCAGGGGCTGATACACATGAGCTTGCATGGGAGAAACTTGGACCTTTGCACCTACCTTAGTGTTGCTACCACCATTTCTGAGGCCGTAATGGTTATTTGAAGTCGTAGCTTGGCACTGATTTTTCTTTGAGGGAGCCATACCCTGCTACACGAGTTGCACATCAGTGGAGCTGCATTTTTGCAGGAGGTTCTGCTGGTTTGATTGCACCTGGTGCCAGAAGATATAGGACCTTTGCTGTGTCTCAGCCATCTGGGCATGAAACAGTGTGACAAAATCTGAAAATCACAATTTTTGGTACTCCCGCTAAGAATTAATGCTCTGTCTCCAGCCTTATTTTAAAACTTCCCAGTTTGTTAGTTCTTCCAAGTTTGGGAATGGGCAGAGCAGACTGATGTGATTGCTAATGCCTCATTACAGAAGCATGTCGAGTAACAGAAACCTTCTTTCCTCTACTTGTGTTGCTGCTGCTGTTGATTTAGCTGCTCTTATCACAAAACTTTGGCTTTTGCTTCATTTTCGTCTTCCTTGTCCTAGTTGTGGGCCAAACTTGAGAGAATCCACTGATTTAGTGTAAAAAAAAACCCCAAAACAAAGCAGAAAGCAAGCAATAAACTCAGTCTAAGAAGAAGCATGCCCCCAAAGCAATGAATAATTTCTGCATCTCCTCAATGCCAAGGATTGAAATGTATCTACAAGACAATGTCACTGGAACCTGGGGACTCAAGAATTGCATTAGGGGCATGCACAAACTGTTGAGCTGTGTGCACTGAAGTGACCAGGATGAGGACAAATGATGTCAATGTAGCTAAAAGATAATTTACAGAGTCAGTTTTTTTGCTTATAGGCGGCCACAGTTATACCCTGAAGTTGTCAGCGGAGTGCCTGGCCTTTCCTACTCATGCTGACAGATTTTTATTTGTTTATTTGATTACAGTGCTGCTGATCTCCAATACTGAAAGAAGACCAGCAAGAAATTAACAGAAGATTTACCCTTTTGTCAGGAAACAAACTCAAACAAGGAGAGCAAAAGCTGGCCAGACTTTGAGTGAATCCCTTCACGGTCAGCCCCCCAGAACGACTCCTCTCAGGAACACAGCAGGCCCCTACAAGCATGGATTGGTGCCCCCAGGAAGGGCATTTGCCTGACCTAACTCCCAGACCTGTGGAGCACCTTCAGCTGCCTGGCTTTTAAAGATGAGGGAAAGACTCTGGCTCTCAGAGGAGAATCTCTGGCAGACCAGAGGTGAGGCTCACCTGAAGCTCTTTGCCCTTGACAGTGGCTTGACTGGATCAAGGGCGGGCTCAAGGGAGCAGTGGGAGCAGCCTGGCAGGTCTGGTGGTGTCTGGTGCAGGTCTCACAGGGAGCATCTGCCTCGTGGTTTTGCTGCTCAGTGAATGATTGCTTCCTGTTGTACAGGGGTTTGGACTCTTTGTGATCAAAGGCTGGAAGGGATCTCACAAGGTCATCCAGTGCTCTCTCCTGCTCTGATGTCCCAGAAACCTGATCAGAGAGTTTAAGCCCTATTTTTTTTTTAAATACAAGAAGACAATTTGGTGCTCTATAGAGAAATTTGAAGTTCATAGAATTAGCTAGTTCAAAGGATTTTTGAGTGTACTTATTGTGATGATACTTGACCAATCATTAGATATATACAATTTA
>VZTJ01000580.1:712290-760487 GCA_013397795.1 Orthonyx spaldingii | reverse complement strand
TTATATTATATTATATTATATTATATTATATTATATTATATTATATTATATTATATTATATTATATCATATCATATCATATCATATCATATCATATCATATCATATCATATCATATCACATCACATCACATCACATCATATGATATCATATTACATTACATTACATATATCATATCATATATCACATTATATCACATCACATCATATATCATATCATATCATATCATATCATATCATATCGTATCATATTAAAGTCATTATATTCTACTTTTAATATAATTTTCTATTGTATTTATTAGATTATATTATGGCATTATTTATTATATAAATTTATATATGTATCTAAAACTCATTGTTAGAGTACCTTGTATTTTAGGCATTTTTTCTTCATGGTGCTCTCTGGAAAGAAATTTTGCTGTTAAAGTTCTAGGCTATTATTAAATATCAAATTAACTTAATGTGGAGCTGCCCTGCATGATTTAGAGCTTTTAGAAGCTCATGTTATCACTGTATATTGAATCAATTGTGGTCTGCTCCAGCTAGACTCCATAAAGGAATGTAGGTGACTTCTTAGTATTACTTCAACTGTTCTTCCAAAATATTTAGATGGAAAACTAACAATCATTTTTCCTTACAAATGCCTTGCTCAAGGAGACCACAACGAAACTTCCTTGATTAAGGCAGCAAGGAATTTCCCTGGCATATGTGCATAATTTGGATTTTACTCTTGGATGGGTTTTTTGCTTCTGCTGAGCTTGAAAGTTCATTAGAGCGAGGATTGTCTCTTTCAAGTGTATTAGTAGAGTGAAGCCATGCTTTATGAATGCAGAAAGACATCCTGTCTTACAAGGCATGGCCCAGTGTACTGCTCATCAGTCCATCTGACTGCCAGGTGATTGCTTGCTGGACTGATAATCTGACCGTGAGGACATGACAAAACATGGGGTTTGCGTAGTTGAGCTCCGTGAGGACTTTTTTTGTTGTTGTAAATTTCATCTTAAGTATCTCTGGGCTACTCAGAAAGGTTTAGGTAGCAATGTAAGCCTCAGTCAGTTCCCACCCTGCTTCTCCTAAGATCTGCCATAAAGCTCCTAACAATCACTGTGTTCTCCATTTTAAACAAAAGCTGTGTCCTGTAGTTCCTCATACCTGGCTGTCCTGATCCTTTGATATTAAAGAATGTGACACAACTACTACTTCTCCTTCTTCTTCTTTTTTTTTTCTGCCTTGGGTTGCACTTTCTCTCTTGACTAAACATGATGTTTTCTGCTTATGTTCATTTTCTGACCTCTCCTAGCTTCTGATCATGTCCCTGCTGAGTCTATGCCTCTATTATCATACTGTCTGTAATGCTGTGGACACCTGCTAAGACTGAAAAAAAGCACCATTTTTCAGCTGAAACAATTCCCTAGCAGACTGTGATTCCAAGAGTTAAGCCGTGGAATTTGAATTTTTCCCACTGGGTGTTTAAAGTGCTCAGCACAAGTAACTTGCTGTCTAAGCTAACCTGTCAATACTGAGGCATGTCAGCTGACATTTGAGCAGCTTTATCTCCAACTGGTTTGTTAGGTTTAAAATAATGCTGTCTTTCTTCAGAACCATAGGATCCAGGCAGATCCAGATTTGATCATATCCCTTATAGAATCATAACACAGTTTGGCTTGAAAGGCACCACAGAGATCACCTGGTTCCAACCCTCTGCCATGGGCAGGGACACCTTCCACTAGACCAGGTGTTGAGTTCCAGTGAGAGACAACCCAGAAGCATATTTTAAGAAGCTGAATGGACATTTCTTGGAAATTGGACATTATCTTACTTAGATATGGTTAAAATACTGGTTTAGGTTAGGCAGCAGAATTAGATAGTCTCTCAAGATTCTGCCCAGTGCTATTTTCTCTTACAGCCATGGGAAGCGTTAGCCCCCTTTCCCATTATTTGAATTTTTTTTTTTTTATTTTCTTCAATGCCTGTTTATCAAAGGATTTACATCTGTGTCTATATAACATGTGTTTCCCCCCCTTTCATTTATGCTCATTTGATCTTTGAATGTGATAGTCACATTCTTACTGTCTCATATGTGACTGCTAACATTCAGCTGTCCCAAAATCAGTTATCTCTCAGAAATTAGTCCTGTGGGTAAAGTACTCAGCCCAGTTTTCATGGGGATTTTTTTCCTGATTAATTATTAGTAATTTTCCATTCCAAACACTTCAATTCTACAAACCATTTAGCTGAACTACACAGGGTAAAATGTTCTAAGGATTTGTGCACAGCACTTTGATATGGAAGGCACAGCTGTAACTGCAAGATTTGCTCAAGCAAAAGAATTGTGACATTGAATTTCAGTATTTCTTTCACCAGGTTATCTAAATCAGATGAGGAGGAGTGTGTTTAGAAATGTGCCTGCAACTCAACAGCAAGTTCATCTCCAGTATAGAAAAAGATGACCTATTTATTCATGCTTTGTACCCCAAATAGTCTATATCATGGGTCAAAAACCAAAACAAAACATAAAAACTCCAAAATAAAACAAAAAAATGCCCCCAACTATATTAGTTTACATTTAAGACTAAAGATCAAAATATTAGGTTTTCCAGGCTCTACGCATTCTGTGCAGTGTTCCACTCCCTGAAGGAGTTTTGAATGCAGTGAAATTAGACCTTCTAAAGCAGAATAGAAGATTTCCACAATTTCATTTCCTATGAAGTACTGTTATACCTTACTGATATCGGTGCTGTATAATGATTTCATTATATTTTGATTTCAAAAGGTGGACGGATTTCCTAGAAACTTGAAGTATCTAGAATATCACACGCAGCTGCAAGGCTAGCTCTCCTTTCCTTCACCCCTAAACCAAACCTGTTTTCCTCTTGATTGTCAGTTTCAGTGCAATTTTATTCAGGTTTTTTTTTTGTTTATAATTTCTTTGCTTTCATTATCCTAATACCTTTGGGGAAATAATTTTACAGTGGAAAATGAGAAATAGAGATTGGACTAAATAGAGAGAAATCATCAATGAAATGACAAAATACAGAATAAAACTGTAACTATAAAGCATTGTAACTTCTTTGTCTGAAAGCTGGGCAACATTGGACTTAAAAGCAGTGCTCCTCTGCTAATGTGACTTTATTCCTACTTTGTATTTTTCCTTAAAATAATATTGAGAATAAGAACCATAGAAAAAACAATTAGCTACAGACCTGTAAGTAGTGATGGCTTAGAATATATTTACTGATTAGGTAAAATTTTACTCTTGATATGTACTACAGAGCCTCACAGAGGAATTAAACCATGAAACAGAACAACATGTTCCAGGGTGAGCTCCTTACTGAAGACAGACTATCAATTTTATATTTTTTTTTTAGATATTGTTATAACTGAGAATTTCCATATGTCTTATCTACACAGAATTCTTGAAAGGATGTTTATAGATGTCCTCTGGGATGGTGGACATGTCAGACTGACACTAAATACCCTGTTGCAAAAGCTCAGTGGTTAAAATACATTGAAGCAGGTGGCAGAGCTCTTACTCCACCAAACAGAAAATGTGGTATTTTTCTGCTGATTTGAAAGGAGTAGAGAAGACCCTCTTTTCCCCACTGATGTTCTTGCTAATGCTGAAGCCCTGTCCATTTCCTCCAGCCCTCGGAAGCCTGAATTGCGTCATTTCTTATTGGATGTTATCATCACTAATTTGAGATCACAATTGAGCAATGTGCTTTCAGGGCTGACATGAAACATTTGGAGCCCATATGGGAGAGCTTATCTTGCCTCACGGTGCTCTATAAAAACCAACACAAGCTTCCTTAGGCAGAACAACTGAAGCCTGGGGAGGTAACACAACATTTTCATCCTTCCAAGCTAGTCAACTTGCCATAAAGATGCTGCCCACTCCTCATCTGTGCTATTCTGCCCTTTGCTGAGCTCGTGGATCATCTCTGTCTGTGTTAACTCTTACTGGCCCCCAAAGGTGTATTTTCTAAGAAGAACAGTGGAGACAGTTGACTGGAGAGAACTGAATGTTCTACATATTGACCTGTCATCTAGATCTCCTTTTTTGTTTCTATAGCTAACATTGTTTGTACACAAATAATCATTTTTGTTCACAAATACGAGGTTCTGGTAAAATAAAGATTACTTGACACTTTGAATTGTTTGGGTTTTTTCTGGGATAAATATGTCTATTTTTCGACAGCTACATTTAACAAAAACCAGTGTAATAATAATAAAAAAGGATGTATACCATTTTTCTATCCCTTTAAAAAAACAGGGAACTGTATTTCAGTTACCATACCTTTGGGGTAAACATTCAGATGAAATTTAAACATGCAATTTTACACAAAATTTTTCTTTACTTAGCCAACTATATGTTCTCTACTGAACAGAATTTCAGCTTCACCTCCACAATTAGTTTGGTCTTCCATGGACTCTGTCAATAGAATAAAAATAAGCAAGACATCTTCATATTTATAATATGAGATAAAGCAAGCTGGTGAACAAAACCCAGTAGTCTAAGCTCTACATCCTGCTTGACTTTTGGTTCTTTCATCAGCTGCCTTTACAAATTAAGTGGAAAACTCTGCCATCCTGACACCCTGGCATTTTTGCATTCCCTTTGCAAAGGCATAGATAACAGTGGGTGCACAGCAAATGGGAATCGTGGCTGCACGGTTTCCTCATGTACATGTGTTTTACCAGAGTATCAGGCTGGGTGGACACGTTAAAATAAAACACAACACACGTTTAGATTAAATTTGCCTCTATCATGAGTCCCAGTCCTGCCGTTATCACCTCCCAGAAGGATGCTGCTTTATCAGTCTCTCATTAAATGTGAGCAGTTATTTTGTGTCTCCCCCTTACTGCCTACATTTTAATTTTCCTTATTCCCCTTGCACTGCAGACAACTTGTGGGCTCCGTGTGTGTACACAGTGGCGTTTTCTTTCTGAGCAGCCTGATCTGCTGGCCCAGGGAGCATCACTTGATTAGTGGCTGCACATCATCTCCAGCTTCACTCATTCCCTCAGTCTGGAGAGGAGAACGATGATTTCATACAGCTTAGAAGTGTTTCACCAGGGATACATTCGCTCCAACAAGCTGTGGGTATAATGACAGCCGACCCCTCCATGTTGATGACTCCCGTTCTCTGGATTGGCAATTTTCCTCCTTTGGCACAAAGTGCTGGCATGCAGGATTCACTATCACGCTGATAATTCAGTAAACAGCGAAATTAAATCTTCTGACAGTCTCCTACAGGAATTTCATTAACTGTAGGCCCAGTTATAGAACTTCACTGCAACTACAGCACAGGGATGCTATTTAGCTGCCTTATGGAAAACATGCTCTCCACTTCCTTTGCTAGTAGGATGGTCTGTTCTCCATAGGTTTGCATGTGCTCCCCATCTCTTGGCAGGGGATGTTTGTTTTACCCAGGACTTTGAACTCGTAAGTGCTTTTGAACAGATAGCAAGAATTGGGTATTTATCCTCCATATGTGTTTTAGAAGGGCACAGTTCTCCATCATGGTGCACTGAAATGTGTGCAGGAAACTCAGATATGTCTGGCTGTCTAATAGCAAGTCATGTTTTGCAAACCGTGACTAGCTTGGTACAAGTGAAACAGTTTCAGAAGCTTTAGATCCACCAAAAGGAAAAGCCCAACTACAAACAAACACTTGAAAACTTAACCAATAAATGGAAAAAGGGAAAAGAAAGAGAGGAAAGTCAGGAATGAGTTCCACAGCACTGCTAAAAAGCTTGTGGCTGGTTGGAAAAATGCTATGAAACAATAAGGAAATTGGTAGGTTTGTAAGGCAGAAGTAGAATCAAAGGATGGATATTTCTTATTGCCTGAAAAGGCAGGGTACTGTCAATGGTAGTTTGGGAGAGCCTACACAGTACGTGATGGCAGAATATTCAGGAAATGTTCCGAGACGCCTTTTAAGATTGGAGAGAAGAGAGCAATCAGTGTGGTTAATCTGGGTATAATCCACATGGCGGCTGTGGTTTAAAATACAAAGATTGCCAAGAATAAGGCTATGGGATCTGCAATCTGCAGCAGTGGAGAAAGCACGCTTACCTCTGAGAGGGGACTGCATAGTGTAGGGTGTGTCCTTAAGAAGCTGAGAAGAAAGGGGTAAGAGCAAACAATGTAATAACCCTTTAGGATACCACCAATTACTGCATGGGAAGAGTCAGGGAAACAGTAAATGAGATCCTCACTAGCCTGAGGTGTAAGAGGAATAATGGCTGTATCAGGAAAATAACCAGCTTTGTTGAGGAGTGAACATATGCCAAGGAAAATAAAGATTTAGGGACGCTCCTCTGGAGAAAAAAATTTGCAAATTAATAATAAGAAATATATAATTTCTCCTTTCAAATGCACTTGCAAAAACATCAGTGATTTAAACCTATATTTGGACCTACAGATGAATGTCTTTGCAGCACCTCACAATGGATCTCCAGCCTGGTGCTGCTTTGATCACACTGGTTGGGGTGAACAGTGTTTTTCCCCCTGCAGCCACTGTTTCCAAAGAGCAGAAAAGTCTAAGAGGCTAGAGAGGAGCAGAGGCTGCCCTGTGTCATAGGGCAACACCTCGAGTGTCCCACGAAATGAGACCTCTGACCATTCCCTGCTGTGGGATCTCACCAAGCAGCGCCTCGGCGAAGCACAGGCTGGCCTTGTATTTTCATCTCTTCTGGCAGAGGAGACGGCAGCGAGGCGTGGGAGCTGGCAAGTCAGCTTGATGTTTTTCAGGAGGAAAGATCTTCAGCTCCCTTCTGACTTCCAGGCTGCAAAGATGCCAAGGAAGAACCTAAACACTTAAAATGAGCAAGTGGTTTTGCTGTGCAAGGCATCAGCGTGGCCTAAAGCATGTTCTGTGGATCCAGAGGCATGAAACTGAGCCTTGCTACAGATTCCTGCTGAGAACTTTCCTGAGCTGATTCTGCTGCAAATGCCAACACAATACTTCCACCTGTGGAGTCAAAAACAGCCAAACATGACTGTGATCACATCAGTCCCTTGAGCTGTGGGACTTGGAAACCTTCTTCAACCATGTGGTTGAGTGGGCCTGGGATGTTCCAGGCTGCCTTTGACACCTTTTTTTCCCAAACCTCCTCCAGGTGCAATGTCATCAAGGAATAAGGAAAATATTTCGTGCATTATTCAGTCACTGTTCATTACTGCGCCCTGAAGCTACTGAATTTTGTTGGACTTGTTTCAGTGCCAGGGCTTGTTTGTTTGACCTGGATCCACGAGGTGCTTTGAGACTACCAGCCTGTGCCAAAACCACAAAGTGAACAGGTATTTTGTCCCCAGCTTAGCAGTGTCAATCCACACAGGTAATCAGGGAGGCTGACCAAATTCTTTGTCATTTTTTCTCTACCAAGGTTGACTGGTCCCTTTCAAACCTAGCTGAAAGACAGATTTCCTGGGTGAATTGGCCTGAAATCCTCAGTTAAAGATGGTTCATACATCAAGGGACAAATAAAATTAGATATATTAAAATAAAAACAGCAGGTAAATATATTTTTTAAACCCTTTGAGAAGTTTGTACAAGTTCAAAAGGGTACGCCTGGAACTGGAATTTGGTGTTTGCACCAAACTCTTTACTCGCAATGTCTTATCCAGCTTCTTTCTCTGTGGCCATTGGGAAAATCTCAGCTGTGTGTGGTCTCCAGTACATATGGGAGACAGAGCTGGAGCTTAAACTGTCTGTGTTTGTAGCTGCATTCAGTGTCTTTAGCACAGATTTGCATCACGTTACCAATACCATCAGTCTCTTCCCAGTCCTGCTACACCTCCTTGTACATCTGCAGAAGTTCTTACAGAAACTGCTAAAGCCTAACTTGTTGATCTCTCCCTTTCCTTCCTAGCCCCCTCAACCAATTTACCTCCTACAGAATAAAATCTGGCTCACAAATGGAGCCTGGAGTTGAATCAGATGATATAAAGCATCATCTAAGATGTAATGTTACTTTTTATCAATTTCTGCTGCTTAGTTTTTGTCGGGTCAGTCCTTGCTATTACTGCCCACAGCTCCTATTGTTCATTTTTGTAAGCCTTGTATTATCAATAATGACTGAACTATTTTCAACTGTCTGAAGGATCTGATTATTTATAGACTTCTGAAGCCAATTGAAAGCATCCACTTAGAAAGTTCTTAACTATTACTTGGTCCTATCTGGCACCTTCTTCAAGTAAACAAAGAATTTAGAAAAAAAAGGTCACTTTTCTGGAAATAATAAGGACACTGATAAAACTACCTCCAAAGTACCTGCTAGTACTTGGAAACAAGGATTAGTGTACATCAAATACAATGCCTAGGAAAAGAAAAAAAATTTCCTTGCTCAATTTGCATCCCTTCCCTCACTCAGCTACTCTCTTAGTTCTGTGGGAATGTTCCTGAATTTCCAGGGCAATGCCGTCCTGTTTCTCGGTGACCCAGTGACACGGGGGAAGCACTGATGCACTGACTAACCTTGTAACAGATGTATAAAATACTGCTCTGGTCTCTCCATTGCTGTCAGGAGTGTGATCATAAATTAGTAACGAAAATTTTTGTGATACACTTCAGCTGCTGCTGTTTTCACGTGTACCTGAACAAACAACACCGGGCACATGTGCAGCAGGTTTTGCCTACTCCAAATCAAGATGGGGCAGGGATTTCCGGGGTGCCTCTTTTAGTTTGACAGGTTTCTTCAAAAGTGATTAAGCTGCACTCTTCCATTTAGAATCCCTCCCCTTATGAAGTGTCATCCAACATGTGTTTGATAGCAGCACAGTGAGGAACTGATGCAAAGGAGATGACCTATGGGAAAGGTTAAGGGGAAAAAAAAATCTTCTGTTTACCAGACAACAACTGATATTCCTCCATTCTGACATGTTTTGACGGTAGAAGGCTTAAGAGGAAGGCAGGAAGCCAACTGGTGACTTGCAGTACCTAGCAACGAGTTAGGGCATGGAGGGAATGTGTCCTGCCTTTGGAACAGCTGACTTTGTTGGGAGTTTTAAAATGTGTCTGCACTATAGCTAGATCTTGAGTACTTGGCAGTGACAGCGTGATGAAATTGTTGGCATCCTTTGTGACTTGCACATGCACTATGAGCAGACTTTTTAAACTTCACTCTATGAGAGGTCTGTAGAGATAACAGGGGGAAATCAATAATTATGGAAGGGGATGCATCAGCGTATGAAGATGCTTGATGTGGAAGAAGTGCTGCACTCTTGTAGCAAGCTCATTAACCTCTGAAAATGTGAGTTTAGTCCCTCTCGCTGCTCTTACTGATTTTAGCCAAAGGTTTGGGTTTCCTCTGCAGTCAGTGACCAAGAAAGCACTTCAGCAGTTTCTGCTCAGTAAGGTAGGAAGGTCAGTTCTTCTCTGGCTCTCCAAAAATTTGCCTCAAAAGTTATGACATCTGATTGTTTGTGAAGGTGAGAACATTTCTGCCCTTTATGTCTTTGGGAGATGCCAGAGTTCTTGCCTGCTGACACTTTACTCTTACTCTTCTCAGCTGTGACAGTGGAAAGGAACTTGACAGTTCCTTCTCAGTAAAAAACAGCCAGTGAGCAGGGCAGAGTTACCTACGAATGAGGAGACTTAGAATCAAAGAATTATAGAACAGCCTGAGTTGGACGGGACCCACAAGGATCATCAAGTCCAACTCCTGGCCCTGCACAGGACAACTCCAAAAGTCACACCATGCTCCTGAGAGAATTGACCAAATGCTTCTTGTACTCAAGACAGGCTTGATGCTGTGACCACTGCCCTGAGGAGCCTGTTCCAGTGCCAAGCCACCCTCTGGGTGAAAAGTTTTTTCCTAATATCCAGCCTAAACCCTCTGACACAACTTTAGGCCATTCCCTCAGGTTCTGTTCCTGGTCAACACAGAGCAGAGATCAGTGTCTGCCCTTCTTCCTCCCCTCACGAGGAACCTGCAGAACTGCAGTGAGGTTTCAGCTGAACAGACCAAGCGCCCTCAGCCGCTCCTCATGCGGCTTCCCCTCAAGCCCTTCACCATCCCCATGGCCCTCCTTTGCACACTCTCTAACAGTTTAATGTCTTTTTTACATTGTGATGCCCCAAACTGCACACAATATTCCAGGTGAGGCCGCCCCGGCCCAGAGCAGAGCGGGACAATCCCTCCCTGGCCCGGCCGGCCATGCTGGGCCTGGTGCCCCCAGGGCAGGGATGTCCCTCCTGGCTCCAGGACACTGCTGGCTCAGATCCAACCTTCTGTCAACCAGGTCCCCCAGGTCCCTTTCCACATCATTGCTGTCCCGTGTATCATTCCCCAGTCTGTCCATATATCCAGGATTGCTCCATCCCAGGTGCAGGCCGCTATATTATTTTTCTTGATCCCTCACTTCCACACCACATTGGATATGCTTTTTACTCAGAGTTCACTGAGGTTCTTGAGAGATTACTCAAACCCAGTCATGACTGCCAAAATGCTGAATGGCCCTTCAGCCATGCCCACATGGACTATGTCTGGACTTGAGCATATTCAAGCAGCCCAAGGGCTGCAGCTTGGAGAAAATAATGAAGACACAACCTGTTGGACACTGGACAAAAAGGCACAGAAGAGTGGCCTCTGTCCAGATTCAAACCTCATACTCTAAGGTGAAGAAAGGATTAGAGCCAAAGCCAGGCAAAAGCCTCGTTCAGACCTTAATTGGAGTTGTAGTAGTACTCCTTAGGGTTGGTATCACACAGCACTGGGAGTTCCTTTAGCATGCACCACCAGGGACTCAAAAACAATTAATCCCCAGATTTGATAAGCACTCACCTCAGCCCTGCTCTAAGTAAGCTCTTCCATGACTTTCACAAACCACTGAGGTTCCTGTGGCAATTTGATTGATGCCCAAGGGGCCTTTCCAAAATGAGGGTGGGGTGGGAATCCTTCTGGATGTGAAACCCCAGGACACTCCTTGATTTGGAAAGGAGGTGCTGAAAAGAGTTGCCAGCACCTGCCAGGTGCTGGGAAAGGGTGGCAGGAGGAGACAGGGAGAAGCATGCTGTGAGGCCAAGAAGCCAAAATAACTCCATGACAACACATATGATGGTCAGCAAGCACCTGCACAGCCACTGGGACATTTCATCAGTTTTCTGGGGTGGCAAAGAGGTTTCTTGTGGTCTGCTGTGTGTCTTCAGGTCATGCTGTTACTACCATTTCTTCTTTCCTCAGCATTACAGCTAGTCCTGTCAGTCCTTGTGATGCCTTAAATCTCTGAATGTTTCATGACCAGGCCTTGAAATCAGCTCCACTCAGGCATTTACAGGAACATTTGCAAGTTCATTTATTTGTCAAACTGCAGTTTCAAATTGTTAGCAGATCCATGTCTCCATCCCACTGCTACTCCAAAGACAAAAAAAAAAAAAAAAATAGAGAACTGAGAATAAGTCCAAATATTTTCATTCAACTTTTTTATAATGAAGCATTTTGGGGTAATGTTCTGCTTCAGTATGTAATTAAATGTGAGTTTTCTGAAGCAGAAATTCCACCTTATCCCTAACTTAAAACATCTGATCCTGAATGAAATTCTGCAGGCAACCAAGGTTAGTGTGTGTGCAGACAAGCAGAGGAAGTAGGTTTTTAGAAAGAGCAAAGCATCTAAGCATGATTATTAAAAGGAAAGATAAGGGGAAAAAAGCTGATTATTGCCACACTCTAGGTGTACCTCTGCTGATGGCTGCTTTGCTTTTTTGAGGAAGTTTTGCCTAGGACTTTCTGGGTACAGATTCTGAGGAATCTGGCATTACCCCTGCTCATCGTGTTGCTGAAAATGGGACAGAAAAGCCCCGTTTCATCCCACAGGACAGCTGCAGTCAGATATGGAACCAGGTCAGTGAGGCATCACTTTCTTCTCTCACCACTGGCCACATTTCATCACTGAGCCTGAAAGAATTCAGCTGCACTGCCCTTGTGGCATCCACTTGAGGCAGGACATTCCAGTCCTGCACAGTGTGCCCATGCCTTAGTAAACCCGGTCAGCCCCTCAGACTCTTGCAGCAGAAAGTACTGAAGTCTGAAATGTAAAGTGCTTTATTGTGAAATCTCTGCTGCAGTCTCTGCAATTTGGAGAGTTATTCTGTTTGGTACTGCTAGAGCTCTCACTGTGATATACTTTAGAATAATGAGACATCAATTCTCAGTCAAGAGGCTATTTAAAAACACTCCTAATTTGATGGGTTGTGCAGATGAATTAGTTCATTCAACACAACTTTTGCCATTTATGCTGCTGGTGGGACAGGTGTTGTGTTTCCCGTCTTTGAGAGTTTCCCTTTCTTTCTAGGAATAACTGGGGTATTAGGCATTCTTTTTTATCAACTGAGCCTTAGTGTTGAGAATCAGACTGCATAGGTAAACATCCAAAGAAGACAGGGGACTGTTTGGAAATTAGATAGATCGAAAAAAAAAACCTGTTGAACACAGGATGTTTCAAAAATATCAGATCCTCTTGGCTTCAAAAGTGATGCAGGGACAAGCCCCACAGCATTCAGTGATGCCTGAAGGACCACAGCTTTGTCAGTAAGACTTCTGCTCCAGTTTTCTTGCTGCATGGAAAATACTACAGGGAGGAAACCTTTTCCCCTCTTCCCCTCACTCCTAACCCATCCAGACCTGTAGTGAGAGATTGTCTGACTGTTGCTTCTGAGTTAAAGGGCAGAGAAGCTACCAGGATCCTGGTTGATGGCCAGGAAAACACAAAACAACAGAGGCTTTGTACAGACAGGAGACTGAGTTCCTCCAGGAACAGAAAAGCAGCTGCTCATGGGACAGCAGGAATTTTTGTTCCTGCATAAGGCTGTCTGGTTAACTGTGCAAAATATAAATTTGATGGCCAGAATGGATCAAACAGAGCCCACAGGAGAGTCCCACTTTGCAGCAGCATCCCTAGAGATGCCAGTGTCTGAATGGGTAAGGAGAGGAGACATATCTTGAGCTGCAGGCTGATGAGAAGTGCTCATGGTTGCTGCCAAGCTGCATCTGCTCTGCTGTGAAAGGAGGCTTTCATCTCTATGCCTAGTGGTCAGGGAAAAAAAAAAAAAGAAAAAAGCTTCATTGCTTTTGCCAGAAAGATCACCTTCTCTGGTCCCCTGTGTGAAACAGGTGGTGGATATGGTAGCTTTTATTGTTTATGGTGAAAAACTAAATTCCTGTAAGTGGGTTATTTTGGTGTGTTATAATTTTGCAAACAGTTTTCCACCCCAGTATCCCAAGAGAATGAGCAGCCACTGATGAATGAGTAAAAGTGTCGCAATTCATCATATGCATGATGAATTGAATTCCAGTATGTTTTACAAAAATTTCCCTTCTGCAAGGGTTGTGTGGTGGTGTTCAAATGGATGGGGGTTTTAAGAGAAGTTGAAGGTTAAACAAAACAAATGAGATCTGTTAGGTCTTGAAGAAGTGTTGAATTACAAGGGCTAAGAATTGAGGTGGAGAAGAAATGCATTTAAGTGCTTTTAGATGAACCATTGTGTCTTTGCAGTGGACCCTAAGAATTGAGGGGGAGACAGAATGGAGAAGGGCACAAACATTCCAGATGGACAGAGATCATGCAGTTGTAGGAGAGACTAGGAATTCAAATTATTGAGCGAGGGGAAGATGCTCATGTTCCTATTTGCTCTGTCTGAGAATCCCTTGGGTAGATTTGATTGCAGAAGAGTCCCCCCAAAAATCTCTTAATGTCAGGACCAGAAGAGATGGAAACTTTTGAAGAGAAGCACAGGTCTGCTCTAGAGTCACCAAACAGAGCAGGGGAACATCCAGCTGGAGGATTTTGTGGACAACTGGTTCCTCTGCAGAGGTGTGATTAACTACCACCTTGCTAAGTGGGCCAGCAAAAGAGATTTCTGGAGTGGGTTGGGGTGTGCCTGCTGGAACACAAAATTGTCATGCTCTGTCCACACTGGTGGATGTGCACATGAGCAAGAATGTCCTGTTCCTGCCATGAGTCACTCAGCTGAGGGCTCTCCATCTGAAAAAATCAGGTCCCAGTGGTTTAATGTGGCGGTGTGAATTTGGAAGCATCCTAAACATCAAGTCATCTCTGAAATGATGGCTTTGATGGGTAAAGACCTCAGTTGTTCTGCTCGGACAAAAGAACATTTGTGAACTTCTGTAGGACTCTGAGTTCGGCACAGGAAAACAGAGATGCAGAACAGAGTTCTGCTGCAAATTCATGTTATGCTTTCGTTCCACCTAAGCCCCTGGGAGCACAAGGGAGTTTACACTGTTCTGTCAGGAGTCTGTGACCCAGTGAACAACAACAGCTGGATGTGTTGAGGCTGATGTCAGTTTCTGGATCGTCTCCTTTGGCAGCCAGAGCCACTGCTCTCAAAATGATCCTGTACACCATGTGGATGGAGTACAGGACACTCAGGACTGCAAGGTAAAACTGCTCATGGATGGTCCTGGTTCTGTGTCAGAGGGCACCTCGCTGTTTTTTGAAGCCTTTCATCCCAGGATGCCTGGGTGGTAAGAGTGAGAAGGTTTTTCTCATCTCAGCAATCAGATCTATGTCTTTGCCCTATCAATATGTCATGCCACCGCCCCTTAGATAACCCCTGTGCTTACAGGTTTCAATCCACCTTCAGATTTGGCCCCCTGACCACCACAGGAAGGCAAAAAAACCCCCAAAATCAACTCAGGCATAGCATGGATTGAATTACATGTGAGACCCAAAACGTCTTGTTTGGCAGGGCTGGGGCCTGGACTGAAGTCTTGACCTCTAGCTCACAGCTTGCTGAACTACTTCTGCATTCCACTGTGTAGGTGAATCACACTAAAGAAACCCATATAAACAAGTTCTGGAGAGTTCTTCCCACTAAGGAAGGTTCTAGGCCACTTTTTATTTCCAAGTGCCATAACCTTGCTGTCCCTGGTGGGATAGCACACATATGGGAACACAAGATGCTCTGCTCAGCTTATGGCTAGCGTTAAAGAAGAGCTGGATCTAAACTGCTTAGTGAACCCAATTGGTTTTTTGGTTGAGATGCTCACAGGAGGCCCACAGAGCTGCTCAGGAAAGGGGCATGAGCTCAGCAGAGAGGTGGATGGGCTCTGTGGCTCAGCAGAAGTTCAGAAGGCTTTGTGTAGACTTTCATTATGTGCAGCCCCAAGGCAGCCTCTGCTCTCTCTTTGGAGGTGCAATGGGCTACAGCAGGCAGTGCCAGCTGACGTGCATAGGCTGAAAAAACATCTTCAAAGCATCTTACTCCTTGCCATTACCAAAAAAAAAAAAAAAGAAAAAAAAAGAAAGAAAAGAAAAAGAAATGCAAGATGCAAAAAGTCATGTGTTTGTGAAGGACTCTTACTACGTGTTTATTTACCATGTGAAATTGGTAAAAGGCTTGGTTTGGGTGTTTTTTGCCCACCCCCCTACTCACTCCCTGTAGCAGGCTTTGTGTATCAATTGGTTATTCTTCTCACCTTTTTCTTTTCCCTCATGTTTTATTGTGGGCAGGGGGGGTGATGAAGGAGGGGGAGTTGTTGCTATTGTTGCAAGGAAGATTCTGGAATCTGTGAACACAAAGTATTAGTATTTTAAATAATGAGAAAAAATTCCACATGGAAAGCTCATCTGGCTGTGGCAGTTTGTGACTGAATGAGAGAAAAGTGCCCTAGAAGCTATTCATTAGGAATTCACTGGAAGCTCTCAAACAAGCCTGGCAGAAGCTGAAATTGAAGTGGTCTCTGACCTAATTTTCTTCTGCATGAAACATCTGCATCAAGGCACTCTTTGATGTATTCCACTTGGCTCTGTCTACAGTATTGTATCACATTGCTTCAGCGTTGCCTCAGTTTTAAAAGACATTTCCAGCCTGTAGAAGGTAATGTGATGTTACTGTTACCCAAACTAATCACTCAATGTGCTCCCGAAATAGAAACAATAGAGGTTCAGACAACGGTGTCTGCTTTGCAGTCGTTGTTGCTGCCTAAGCTCACGGTTTAAAAAACCCAGATCTGTGATATTCATCTCATGTAATTCATCAACACCAGGAAGGGGAGGGAGAGGGGGGAACTGTGAGCCTTCTGTGTAATAGTATGTCAGAGGACACAATGCTTTACATGTGTGAGCTCTGCATTCCTCGCCGCTCCAGCCATGCAGTTAGTTTAGCACATTGAAAACAAAAACAGGGGAATGTTGGAGGACGTTATCATAAAACCTCAACAGAAGGAGCTCCTGGTTTTCATTTTGCTGTTTGTTCTCTGCTGATTGACACCCAAAGCTCACGGTGAAAGAAATGTGAGCATGTTTGTGTAGATGCGTGGATGATGTGTGATGTATTTTGAATATATATTTTTTCCCCTCCTTTTCTTGTCTGCACCACAGTACACATTTCAGATCCTCTCTCAAGCTCTTCTCCAAGTGGCGCATAAAACATAGCTGCACAAAGACATTTCTAAATATGTACACACATACATTTTACACATATCTACACAGATAAATGATATAAGACATTTTTAGGGTCACTTCTTTACTTTCAATGAATAGATCGTAGGCTTCTCCAGAAAGGTTTTCTGCTCAGTCTTACCTAATGGCATGCTGCTGTTTCCCCAACCTTGCTTGTATTATGTGAATAACTGTGGTGTCTTTTGTATTCCACCCCCTGAAGAAGAATCCTTTGAAATTCTAAATGACTGTGCTGCAGATTTTAATGTCTGTCTCTTAGAAATAGCCAAGCATTACCCACTCATGGAGCAAGATGCAGCAAGCCTTTTGAAAGTTATTCAGACTGCTTCCTCAGCCTCATGAGTGTGTGCGTGTGTGTGTGTGTGTGTATACATGTGCTATTTAATTCTCTGAATGTATGGCAGGAATACATTATTTCCCTGTGAATCACTTTCTCTCTCCTCCTGTCCATCTACTCCACCCCCCAGATCTCTCCTACTTTTGTTGACATGGGAGAAATGAAGCTAACTGTCTGGGGAGCTTGTGCAGGTCTTGTGGGTACACCGTGAGATGAGTTGGTAGCTTCTCAGTACGGTTCCTTGCAGAGATCAGAAAGAAAAGGCAGCCCTACTGCTACTAATTAGATGCCTCCGGGGTAATCACAGCAGAAAAGTCACGGCCCAGAAGCCTCAAAATAGCCTGCTCCCTGGGGTTATTTTCCCAAGTTTGGGCTGAAACACATCGGGAAGGCAGAGCGGAAGGAAACAGACCCCCGCTCCTGTCTGGCTTCGCAGCTGGCACATACCTGTGTCCTCTCCCTGGTGCTTCTCCTTTAAGACCATGTTTCTTTGCCTCGCTGATGTGTGGAGGACTTGTATCTGGTAGCAATGGGTATAATTAATTCCTTATACAAACAGCTGCTCCATCCTGTTGAAATAATGTGTTTTGCTGTGCTAGGAGCTGTACACACTACGACAGTCAGCCCCAGCTCTGGAGGACTTCCCTGCAAGTGCTCTGTCCTGAGACAAGGGGAACAGGCAGGGAGAGGTGAAGGGATGCATCCCAAGGTCACACTGCAGTAGCCAGGGAGCAAACTCCACCTCATCTCCTGACAGCCAAGCTGCGGCACTTTGAGGTGGGAACACCCTGTCTCATCTTCTGCAGAAAAGCACCAGGCCAGTCCTCGGTGCCTGTTGCCAGCAATAAATCTCCTTGAACTAATTTTGTAAAGGACAAAACCAACACTGTGCACAAAAAAAAAAAAAAAAACCAAAACCACAAAAGACTCTTTGCATGTCTGTTGTTTCTGGAAGGGCAGTGAGGAGCAGGGCAGTCCTCTCCCACCACAACATTCTCAGATTGTGGCCGTCCAAAGTGTCACTTCAGAGAACATATTTAAATAAGAAAAGAGAAGATCTTCCAGCAAGCAGTGGGATTGATTTACACGTCTGCGTGGACATAGTTGGCTGTGGATGGTGCCTGGCAGAAGCTTATCATGCCCACTCTAAAAATAACAATCTCCAGTGGGCAAGATCTGCTCACTCAGACCCAACCTTGGTTCTCAAACAGTGGCATGACATTCAAAAGTGTCTGAGAGAGTCTCTGGCAGGTGTGTGATGCTGAATAATCCAGAGAGGTCATGGCAGCAGGGCTTGAAGCAAGTGGATCCTGCCCAGGGAGAAGCCAGGTTTTTTTCCCCCAAGTCTAGGAGAAGTGGAGGGATGGGGTTTGCTTTCTGGTTTATCTTTTCCGTGTTGTTTTTTTTTTTTTCCCCTCACAGATCACTCCTTTCCACCCCCTTTTCTGTCCCCCAACCCTTGCGTTTTCTCTGGATTTTATGGTGGTGCCAGAGACCTGCCTGGTGTGGGAGATAATCAGACCTACCAAGTGCTCCCCACCCAGCCTCAGGTCCTTAATTAAAGCTGTTGTTTCTTGCTGGTTGACCTGAGCTCTGGAGACCCCTGTTTTGCAGAAGGCTCCAGCCTCCTCACCAGTGTAATGCTTCCTCTTTATCCACCCCCTTACATCTGAACCCTGGAAGACAAGCTGGGTTTTGTCTATTCATTTGGCAGATGGTTAGATTCAGATCTTACAGGAACATAATGCTAGAAATGGAGTGTATGTACGTTTGTGCTTGTGTGTGGTGGGGAAAGGATCCCAGATCATTTTCTTCCTCTGTGGCCTTATAACAGCTAGCAGTTTCACACAATCTCTGGTAGGTGGCAAAAATAAAAAATGCTGCCTCCCCCTTCTCTTTTTAATTTCTCCCCCAAGTCTGTGCTGTATATACCAGCAGTGTGGTCTAGGCCAATGCTGAACATTTGTGCCTTGGACAATAGCACAGCCTGGCTTGACTATTATCAGCTGCTGTTTTCTGGTTAGCTTTCCTTTTATTCAAGTGCACAATGCAAGCCTTTATCACCCTTCAGTCATAGTGACTCTTGAGGAATACATCTGGTTTTCTCTTTCAGCAGCTCTGAAAAGGTCAGTCTGTTCATTTCTTATTCGCAGGACACCACATTTTTTTCTGAGCTGGAAAGACAGGCCTACACCTTTTCATTCCGTCTCGTACATAATTAGACATGGTGTCGCTCTAGAAACCTACCCTTGAAATCCTCCTGAGTAACTCTTTCAGAGACAGAGGAGACGCGGCAAGGGAGCGAGTGAGCGGGGGGGACCACTTCCATCCGGTCTTAAATCTCTTTGTGTGGTCACAAAAGCACTTCCCCAGCATTGCCAGCCTGGCTTTTCCCTCTTCTTCTCCTTCTTCTCCCTCTCCTTTCCTTCCCCCCACCCCCCTTTCCCTTCCTAACGCTGGCTGGCGCTTTACAAGCACACCGTGCATGGCAGAGGCTCTCACAGGGAAAAGATAAAAGCCCTCAGATTTTTTGAGCAAGCAAGGTTGCAATCGTTTTCCTTTCCACGACATCCCACATTCTTCAGGCAGGCTGTAACACAATAACAAGTGTGCCCAAGAGGACAGAGCATGCAGCAGCTGGTGTCTGACAAATTATCCCGCTCCAGACAGGCAAATGGTGACTTGAGCTCCAGCCATCCAAGGGATGTGTGTTTTGGTTTCCCCCTCCATGCTGAGTAGGGTGGGCCAAATCCTCTCAGGGTGGGAATCAGTGCTGTCTCCTTGGAGCCAGAGGGTCTCATCTTTGCTGGAGGTCATTTCCCCTTCCCACGTGCTGCTCGTGCATTCCTGTGTGAGGAGCACCAGGCAAGCCTCTGTGCAGAGGAGGAAAACAGTCTGAGAACTTGGACAGTCCTTCTTCTGAGCAGCGGCTGCCAATATCACCTGATTTTCTTTGTGCCTGTGCTATTTTTACACGTGTTCATGGTGACGTGGTTGCAATCCATCAGCACGGTTTCCCCAGGCTGAAATTCTCCCCTCTCTTGTCCTTGGCAAACACCACAGGACTCACATACTCTGCGCGGGACTTTTTCCCAAGCAGGGGCAATCCCTGTGGTTGAAATATCTTAGCATTAAGTACAAATCTAGAAATCACAATCACCAGGATTTCTTTTTTTCCTGTTAGGAATTCCTCCAAGTCAGATATGGGCATATCTCAAATCCAAACCACCACCTTGCTGTGGTGTTCTCAAGGAAGCCAGCAGAGCAGAAGGAAATGCACAAAGCAAGGGCAGCATCAAAGTGGCTGATGCACATGAGTTCAGAGACATCCCATTTCTACTCCAGCAGTTCCAGGGAGCTGGGAAATCTCTTCCTGCACAGCTGAGCCCAGAGATATTGCCTTGCCCAAAGGAGTACACAGCAGAGTGAAAGGACAAAAATGAGCTTAAAGGAGGAAAATTAATTTGCCACCACACTACATGAGCCAGCTGTGAGACTAGGGACAGACCTTCCTCCTCCTGCATCTATTTATTGAGTTGCTGGACCATGTCTTCTCTAACGGACAGCCCCTCTAGTTTGCTTCACATAGAGGACTTGATGTACTGCCCCAGTATGGCAGATGTGTTTAAATAGCCACACTTCTTATTTCAGTTTCGTATTTTAAAGCAAGGGACAGGCTAAAGACAGAGCGATTTTATTTTCTGGTATTAAATTTCTTGATTGGTTTAGAAGTATATGTATTTTATACATATATTTCAAATTAAAGCTTTCCAAGACTTTTCGAGATTTACGGTCCTTTAGCAGTGAATAATGGCTTTAGGACACAGAAGGAATATTTGAAATCTTTATTAAATTTTCTGTATGATAGCTTCTCCTACTAATACAGTCAGACTTTGGGGTTTATCACAGTTTCTATCAAGAATCCTGATTTTCAGGGGTTTAGAACAATGTGATCTTAAAACCTGCCCACAGCTAAAACACATTTTTGGTCTTATCACACCAGGCTTACAGTAAATTGGAATAGAAATTAGAAAAGTGCAAGAACAGTTAATGTCATTTCTGGTTACTTCTTGTAGAAAGCCATAAAAGTTCAGAGTCTTGGCCAGCTGTAAAAGATAATGTTCCTTTCATCTCAGCATTGCCTATCTGACAATTTATGTTTTTTCATGATGCTGAATTATCACTGCCTACACACGGGAAACCGCAACATGGAAAGAAAGAGACCTGGGCCCTGGCTGCAAGCCTGGGGTGCAGTCACCCTCACCATGCTCTTCTGTCCTGAGAAAAGATGGAAAGCAGGTCTTCCTTGAAGAGACACCTCTCTCTGTAACATCCTGTGGCAGCAAGCTTCACCAGTTTTACACAGAATTTAGGCATTTAACTGTTTGCTGTGTTAGCAGCACTGATTTCTCTTGATTTGTGTTTTTAAGATGAAGCAAGTTATGGTGATTCCCTGTTACAGAATACAAAAGCACAAACACTTTTTATTATTATTTATTTATTATTTTAGGTTTTTTAAAAAATGTTTTCGTTTTCTTAGTTTTTAAATTTTTTGGACCAATGGAGATGTCTGTCTCCAGGTGCAGCTGTAACAAATGTAATAAATTACAAATATGAGACACCAATAGAAGTTGATTTAACCACTCATTGCTAAAAGCAATGGGTTATTAACACACCTGCCTATCAATAAAATATTGATGTAATAATTTAAACCTTTATAAAAAAGCCCTCACAATATCTGTTGATGATTTTGCGTTAAAATTGTTTTGAATTTGGAAGACATTGCTGTGACCAGCATGAAAGATGTCATTAAAAGTTTTGAAAAATAATAGTTGGTTTTGTGGTGGTCAAACATGTAAGACCAAAAAAGATGCATTTCCATAAGGAGGGGGAGTTTTGTTGAGGCTTTGCTAATCTCAGGACATAAGCAAAAGAAAGTTTATAGTTTCCAATTAACTCTTCTGTCAGAGATGGCCTAACAAATGCATATCTGATTTGGCTCAGAGAAGTTGTTCTTAGCTTTGAAGTGTTTCAAACATAAAGAAAAGTTCTAACAGTGGAAATATTTTCTGCTTTTTTCCAACTGCACCTGGCTTGTCTATTTAAACAGATGACTACAACTGGCAAATGTTGTCTATAGCAAGGTCAGCTTGATACTTCTGGAACCCTTTATTCAAAAAGACTGCTTTTCCTAAGTTATTTCCTGATTTCATTTCAGCTGGAGATGGGTGATGTCAAATCTGCCAGCTTTTCTTAGCAAATGTGAAGTCCCAGTTTTCCACCAGGTCTTCTACGTAGACAGACAGGTTTATTCAGACTTGGGCACTGTATTTCCCCTGGCAGTCTTAAACAGTTGTAGGCATTTCTGGCTTGGCAGGTGCCTGAGCAAGCCTCACTTGTGGGTGAGTAGCCACAGCTACAAGGCAGAGGTACTTGCCTGAAGCACTCTTGGTGTTTCAGAGAACACTCTCTTTCCACGAGAAGCCTTGGAGAGCTTTTGAGCATCCTTGCTCCCAGTATTGCAGAAGTTAGAGCCTTGTCTCTGCCTGTCTCTGTGTGAACGTGCTGGGAAAATCCATGTAAAGGTAGGAAAGAATATTCATTTCCATGTGCAGTGTGTAAATAGGACAGCCATTGACTAGCTGGGCAATTCAATCTTAAAATTTAAGCTGACTTCAAGCAGGGACAGTGAAACCCTCCATTTGCTGGAGGCCACTTTTTGCTCCTGCTGTTGGTGGACTTCCCTTTTGCACATCCCTCAGTGAAGCCTTCCATCTCCTGCCTATCCCTCCCCTCAAAATAACCTGTGCGTGGACATGTGACATGAGGTTACAGACTACACCCAGCCTGCCAGCTGTAAATTCCACAATTTGGTATGACAGCATCAAAAGGATTCTCCGTTGTTTTAACTTATTTTTCTTTCCATTCTACAAGTCCTGGTGAGACTGATGCTGAAATATTTTATTTTCTTTTTTTTCCCCTCTCCAGAATTATTCATGTGTTACCATTGTAAATGCTGCTGGATTGCTAATTAAATGCTATTTAGAGTTAGAGATGAATGAGACTTTTGTATAATTTTTTTTAAACACCAACATTTTTCAAGTATGTTCACAATCAGAAACATATCTTCATAATTTGATTCAGAGGAAATGGCAGCAAAAGAATTATCTACAGAGTAGTTTTCAATAATTCATCATTCTATAAATGTGCAGAGCCATCACCAATGTTCAGGGATATAATTTTTTGTCCTTTTATTGGAATCCTATGTATGTGTACCCACTGTTAAGCCTACCTGCATAGGTTTGTGCCACTCGGGTGGCCAGGTGAAGTTCAAGGTCCACATGGGGTTTTAGAAAATGTTTTCTCTGTCCACCAAAGGCCATGAAGTTCACAAAACCGCTGACCAGTCTGTGGGAAAGCAAAACATCAGGTTCAGTTCTGGCATGCCCTGAAGACCCTTTTGCTGTCCAGATGAACAGGACAGCAGAGGTTACACTTTTGTGGTGCAATCTTAGGAGAACGCTACATTTTGGGGCTGAACTCATGCACTCCTACACACTCCAGAAGATCCTGGTATCAGGGACACCAGTAGTCTTTCTAGTTTTTCCTCAGTGACCGTACTCAGAGTATGAATGTAGAATTTCACAGAGTTTGGGCCTTTTATTTCCAGAAAAGTTCCAGGTCCGCCGCTGTGCGGCACAAGATGACAAAGTGAGCCCTCACTGGTCGTGATCACAGGAGCAAGGGCTTGAAAACTCAGGATGTGAATCAAAAGCAGCCAGTGTGTTATTTCACTATCACTGGAGGCTTGATTCATGACACTGTACCACTTGATGACAACGGTGGTGGCCTCTTCCACTCCTCTGCGTGTATCAGGCCCGCGCTGCATTTCACTACTAGCTGGAATCCTAAAGCTTGTCAGGGCAAGAGATATCTCTTGTGTACATATGTGTGTGGTGCCTAGCAAACAGGACCCCTGCAGAGAGCTCCAGCAGCACTGTTCTGCAGATGTTATTAGCAGCTTACTGTGACAGAACATAAAGGGCTGATCTCACATCTAGGGATGGGCTCAGATCACATTTCTGGACTCAAACACCCCCGAAGCTCGATGGTGTTGAAAATCCAAGCTCAGCTATACACAGGATGTCCTTTACACCTGAAAAATCCCAGGCTGATGTTGAAACACCTCTTCCCTTGCTGATGTTTCTACAAGGTGCAGGTAACAATGCTACAGGCTGTGAAAACCTCAGCAAGAGGTGACTGGAAGCTCAGGGTGTGGGGTTTTGTACTCTGAGGGTATGAATTAAACACTTCTTGTTGCTTCTTTGCAGTGCCTTATGTGTTAACCCAGCCATACTCTATCAGTCTGTGAGTGGGGCTACTCACTTTCTTAGAGCTCAACATCATTTGTTTTCCCCATTCCCTGTTCCTATCAGAGGGCAAACACTACTGCTGTCACTTTAGAAAAATAGGATTTTTCTAAAGCCTGCTGTGCTTGAGAAATCTTCAGCACCAGTCTGACTGTATGGGTTCCAGGAAATCCAGTTGTAAGGCTGGGATTCAGCTGACTGATCTATAGCTGCAAAGGTTCACTGCTTTACTGCACCAGCATAAAATGGAAATGTTGTAACATTCCCATCTGTGAAGACTTGCCAAAACAGTTTAGTGTTTCAAAAGCTGCGTACTGAACGAAGACAAGATCTCACTACAAGCTGTGGGAGCTGGGAGAGTTTATGAAGCAGAAAGTATGGGCTAAGGGAGAGATCAGACTGGTGATAGTTTACTGGCCTTGCAATTCTTTTAAGAGGCACTAATGGTAGTGGACTGCTACAGTCGAAGTAGACCCGGACTCATTTAAGGCAGTACCATGAAATTGGTTGCAATAAAATTATGCATTAAATGTGCATTATGTTTAATAAGACTGTATTGCACTCCCAATGTTTACTCTGTGCCCATTGAGGCTGATCCAATTTTCTAAAGTTCTCCAATTGGTTCGCTATCAGGTTTTCAGCCAGAAGGTCAAATTTCACTTGCTCTTAGTACATGTCTCCATTACTTTGCTAAGGCATTTACACTCCATATTCATTACCTCTTCTTCTTTTTTATCTGTCTCCTGTAACTTGACTGCTCCAAAATGCTCCCTGTAGGTGGCATGTTTGACACAAATGAGATCAGTCTTTAATAGATGTCAACTCAAGAACATACACACGTGTGAACACACACTTGCAGGAGAGATGCTAAGAGAAAGGCTAGGGGGGAAGGCCATTTCCAGACCCACATTGGAGGTAATTTTATGTTGCTTCACTCAAGGTGCATGAGTGACCTCTGTGAAATCACGGGTTTCAGATATGAAACTGGGAACCTAAGTAGAGAGGCTGGAATATATGTTTAGAACAGTATGTGATCATGACTATACCAAACTGGGAGCTGGATTGTTTTAATCAGAGGCAATGATAGTTTTAGTGTTCCAAAAAACACATTATTTCCCAGCATCTCAGCAAACTCTGTCAGCACTGAGCTCAATGTGGGTAGCACAGGCGTGGAACCAGCAGGCGAACTTTCTTAGGGCTTTGTGTTTCTTCGTAAATGCTTTAGCAGGAAAATACAAGCCTTCTTGTATGCCGTTCTCCTCTGTCAGGAGATCATGTTGAGAGAATTCAGCGTGTCTAACAACCCTCAGCCAATAACGTAGCATTCATCACTCCAAAACGGACTGTCCCTGTTAGCAGAGCTGGCTGGGCTGCCCAGAAGGAGCCATTGTCCGGGACACTCGGTACTCTGCCTTGGCAGGGAGGTCTATGCCTAGCCTTCAGCTTGATTAGGTAGGGAAAATGCAGTGGAGGCCCTAAAAAGTCTTGCCAAAGCCTCAGATAATGAAGAGTTTGAACTGGCTGGCTGCAAGGTATGTCCAGCCTGCTGTCACCCACCGCTGCCTGCAGGCTGGCGCAGATGTGCCCACGCTTGCCATGAAGCTGCCTGCTGGCAGGCTGCTAGCTCTGCGCACCCAAAACCTGCCCCAGGGAGCCTGAAGGGTGTGCTGGAGCATGGGAGCCTGGACACCGTGCCTTGGCCACCATGGGAGAACAAAGGCACAGCACCTGGTGCTTCTCACAGCATCCCTTCTCCAGGGGATCTCTGGGTGCCGTTGGGACTGCTCCACACCAGCTGGACAGCCCTCCTCGCCTGTGTCTCCAGAGGGGACCTCCCTGCATCACCCCAAAACTCACGGGGGCTAGAGCAGAGACATCCATTGCTTTTGCCCCTTTAGGTACAGTCAGAGTGAAAATTGCTGCTACCTCTGAGCAGACAGAGACACATTTTAGTGTCACTCTTCTGCAGATCACAGAATTACTAAGTGGGATTATCAGTCTGTAGGTTCAAGAACATCATTTGCTGCTGGGAGAAACACTGATATTCTTTTTTGAGTTTAAAATGCCCTATCTTCATAAGATATTGACCATCTCACCTATTTTATGAAAGCACTTTGGTTGTTGTGAGATGGATACCAAAACCGGTGATCTCCCAAAGGCACTGCTTTCAAAAATCCTGAGAAACTTTGCTACCCACCTCTCAAAAAGGGAATAACATGTTTTCTGAACACCATCTTCCACATGTGGTGATCCTGACAAAACTTTTACAAGGGTTTACACAGGCAGCTCTGGGCATCAGCCCTCCTGTAGTGCTGTTGCTTGGGGTTCCGACTCACCACTGCTAGTGAGGAGGACCAAGAGGCTGAGCAGGAGATCTACCTGACCCTGAGCTGCCCCAGCCTCTGCAGTGTGTCTTCAGTCCACATGTGACACAAATGGGTCCCCAGTCCCTTCAGATGGCCCAGAATAACCTTTGGCAGAGGACTGGGGCAAACAGCTGAGGCGGCGGCTGCCTTAGCTAAATCCATCTGCAGGCATGAGTCAGAGCCCTAAATCTATGAGCTTCTAGTCCCCACCTGCCTTGCACTTGTCCTTTCATTTTTCCTCAAACTCTGAGCAGTGGGCCTGTTTCCTTCTGGCTCTCAGTCCAGGCTCTCATGCAGTGCTCATCTCATTTTGGTTGAGATATCACGTTGCTGCAGAAGATAGTGCTGCTGTCAACTGACCCCATGCCTGTCCCAAAGGTCCCACCATGGAGGGACAGGGTCAGAGAGCCCTGAGGAAGAAAAGGGACATCTGTCCCTTTGGCTGTGTTGAAAATCCTGGAGGGGATGTGTTCAGTTAAGGTTGCACCTCTCAAGAGTCTTCCCAAGTTCAGGCAGCCAAGGGGTTTTGGCTTCACCCAGATTTCCTCATTGTGTTTTGGATGTAGGTATTCCCCACTCAGGAGGATGTGTTCACATGCATGTGTAATTATTTTGCTTGGCTTTTCCTCTGGGATGCAGTTTTCTGCTTCGTCCCAGCTGTTTGTGTTTGGTATTGCTAAATTGAGGCTGAGGGGTTGAGGAAGGACTAAACCTCATTGGTGTCTGCTAGTCAGAGACTTACAAAAAAAAGGGTACAGTTTTGATTTTGGTAAATTAGGTTAAATTGCTGAGAACAACAAAGGCAGGCAGCCTCAGCTATCTGGTTTCCATGCATAGGAAAGAACAACCTAATCCTTTTCTCCCTGAAATCAGCAGACAGGATCTCACTGAACCCAGTCTGCATTGTGTCAGGCTACAAATAAATACTTCACATTCTGGTGCTAAATTGCATTATTATTATTATTATTATTATTATCATCATCATCATCATCATCATCATTATTATTATTATCATTATTATTATTGTGGCCATCTTTGAATTTTTTTCTTTCCTTTGTCTCTTTCTGATTTACTTTTGTACCATTGCGTTCCACCAGAAGAGCGGGCTGTGGAACATGTTTGCATGATGAGAGATGGTCCATGCTATTATATTCCCTGATTTACATATAATTTCATAATTTGCATACAGTTGGTAGAAGGCCAGGCTAGTCAAGAAAGCACAGTTGATATAAAATTTTGATTAAAATTCCCTTATCAAATAATAGTTGCTTACAGTAAAAAAAAAAAAAAAAGTAAACGTATCTGGCCTCCTTTATATCAAATATAGATTTGGATCTCAATGATTTGTGGCTTGGGGCTATTTTTTAAAATAATATATATAATTTGCCATAATCATGCCAGTCAACATTAAATTATTCCACAGTCCTCTGCAGGAGAAAGAGAATGTTAACTCCACAGAAAAGCATTCCTTGTGACTTGCATGGAGCCAGATTTACTGTAGGAACCCACAATGTCCTTCAGTGCAACCATCAAAGCAGAGGGAGTAAGACACCAAGACATACAGCCTTCAGTTCAAAGGACAATAAAGCCCTGTTTCAGCACAGCACAAGCACAGTCATTTCAACCTGAGTCAGTGTGAGGCTGTAATCCAGGAAGGTGCTTACACACATGCCTGCCTGTAAATAAATGCCTAATCCCATTGGAATCAACTGGGCCCCAGCTCAGCTTGAGCTTTCTTTGCTGTGCTGAACTTAAACGTACGCAGTGAAGGGAAAATTGCTCACAGCACCCTCATCTCTAACAAGCGTGGTGGAAAAAGTTTGCAGTGAAATCAGCAGGATTTCAGCTAATGTGATTAAGTACCTTTTGGAATCCAGATTTCTGCAAACCCAGGCCCGTGGATGCTGTTCAAAGCCTGCTGAGGGCAATGGGTGCTGGACCAGACCCTGAATGCAACTGGGTTTTCTCACACTCCTGCAACTCCAAAAAAAAAAAAAAAAAGTAGACTGAAAAATTTTGAGAAGGAAAGGGTAATCAAGGGTGTGTTTTATTGCTTCACCACCTTTCAGAAAAACAGCTGGTGAATGAAACAAATGAGGTTATGAGAAAGTAGCTGGTTCCAAACTGATTGTTTTATTTCTCTACTCCAAACAACCTGCAGGCTGCTAGCTCTGGTCTCTGCTCTCCCCAGAACTCAGATCAGCAGGCTGAGGATCATGTGAAGAGCAGAGATTATGCAGGAATAAGCTGTTCTCTCACTCCTTCCAGCCCTGCTCTTTTCTGTGTTGCCTGTTGAAATATAAGGTTCCTTCTCTTTGTGTTTAAAGGGAAGGTTCTTTGTGTCTGATTAAAACTAAATAGAAACTGGAGGACTAGATGTTGTCTGTGGCTCATACCCACATGTCCTATAAACCTCTGGCAAGCATGTGAAGAGTTCTCCAAACTGACAGTGCACACAATGTCCAAATCTAATTTGAACTGCATGGTGCAGCTTCAGCTTTCAATCACACAGCACTTCCTCTAAAACACTGTCTGCAGCTACATTTCCAAATTGGGACATTTTTGAAATTGCTCATCACGCAGCTCCTTCAAAAGACCAACATACGTTTCAACAGAATCAACAGGCTGACAAACTCCAGGCCACTGAGAATTTTATGTATCAGGGAGCGCGTGTCGCACATGAATCAAAGTGCATGTCATGCTTCGGGACTCGGTGTGTCTACATCTAGAAACATTTTCCAGCACGGTTATTAATTATTGAGATGCTGTAAACAAGTCACCCTTCCTCACACATCTTGTTTCAGCTCTGTGAAGCAACAGCGAGCTCGTGCCAAAATGACATAGTCAACCCAGAAAAGGCTCACCCCACCTGCTTCACTCCGAGCTCTGTGAATGATCTTATTGTGCTTGGTGGCACATGCTTGTTAAAATTAAGGACTGTTGTCAGTTTTTTGTGGGATTGACATCTGAGACACTTGGAGAAGCCAGGGTGGGGGTGGGAGGGTAAAGGAGACCAGTCATCTGCATGGTACAAAGGAGAGGAGTTCCAAAGGTCTGGGGATCAGTTCCCATTTCCATCTGAGGTTTGGCCCTGTGGCCTTTGCTCAGTGTCTCAGCACTGAGGACATTACTCGTGACTGACCTCTGGGAAGTGCTCAGAGACAAAGGCTGATGAGCACCATAAAAAGAAAAAAAAAAAGACTATAAATAAAAATTAAAAAGTTTCCTTCTGCTGACTAATACGTGTTGTCCTCTATCTTTTACCACATCAGAAATGCACAATTTAACCACTACACAAAAACACTGAGGTAAAAATTTGGTTTCCACATGGATTTGGAAAATGGTATGTTGTAAACAGAGAGTTGGGAAAAAAGGCACCTGTGAACTGAAGATTTTTTCTGAGATGGAAACCCATTTCTGTTTCATCACTGCTTGCAACAAAACCATCTCTTACAGAGTTAGTTGATTTTCTTTGTGAAAAGCTTTATTTTGCCTTCAGTTCAGGGTTAATTTTCAGACAAAATTGTGGTTTTGCTTGTTTTTCTGTTGAGAATGGCTCCCAGAACAAGTGGCAAGTAGTAGGGATGGTGAGTTTTCATTTCACTTTCTTCTGGAGGGACATCTATGAAATATTTACTGATGTCTGTCATGTATGGGCCATCAGAGATTGTATCATGGAGAGCATCTCCTCTGCCAGACAGACCTTCTGTCTGAATAGAACTGAATGCCTTCATTTCCCACACACTTGGGAAAAAAAAAAAAAAAAAAAAAAAAAAAAAAAAAAAAAAAGAGTTGTTTTTTTTTTTGTTAAAGGGGATCTATTGGGAGAGTGAATTAACAGCTGTATTTGGAATTTTGTTGTTATAATTTCATTTCCTCTCTGTTGATGGATGATCCTTTTGTCATTTTGAAACACAGTTGTTCACCTAAGCTGTGCATTGCAGACCTCAGAAGGTGGAAACTGGGAATCCCAAGTCTTGGTTTGGATTCCGTGGTGTCTTAACAAGCTCCAATTGCATTGGGAAGTCAATCCTTCTTTTAGGGCTGCAGGGTGTCTAAGTAAGCACAATAGTTTCCATACACCTCTTGGGGCACATGTGGGGGGAAAACACTTCACTGAGAGAGTTGAGGGCTGTATTCCTCCAGCTGTGCTGCTGTTACGCCATGCTGCTTAGGAAACTTCTGTTATCTCTCAGAAGCTCAGCTTCCCCATCCAAAAATGCCAATGTTTGTATCTTTCTCCTACTATAGGGAGTTTAAAGTGATGCCATGGAAAAGCTATAGAATAGTTATTTTATGCATATGTAACATATAAACAAACAAAAAATTAGTGACACCTCCCAAAGGCATTGCTTAATCCAGTGACATGTATGCACCCACATGCCAAGCTGGATAATCTTAAAACTATTGCTCATCTGACTTTTGTTTCCAGAAAAGTTTTGTTTGTCCTTCTATTACTTGTCTCACTCTACCATGTAAAGGAGGAGACAGAAAATTCCAGGGGGAGGGCCCATCACATGGATGAGCTCATCTTCCTAAGGTGTTTATCCAATGTTTCTTTTTGGTTAGGAAAATTTCTGAGCTGTGCTTAAGAAGGCCAACTCCCTCTCCTTGGGTAGCCTCCTCAAATGTTTGTCTTTTGTTGCTGGCATGTTACTTCAGGTCAGCTGCAGCGATCTAGAGCAGGTCCTGCTGTTGGTGGGGTGGAGGTGAGTGTGAAGAAATGTTTTCCAATGCTGGAAAACAGAACATCCACACAATGAAACACTTGCTGTTTCCCATGTTCTGAGCAGAGGGAGATGAGAATGTCTTGAACCCTGCAGGTACTTTGAGTCCTTGGGCTTTGGTCTGGGGAACCTGGCTGGAGTTTGGCTTCCCCAGTGCTCCAGTTGGCACAGCATTGTAGCCATGCACAGGGGAATACATACCCAGCAAGTAGTCCTTCACATAATGGATATAAATATGATTCTTGGAATTTACCAAACAATAGGCAAGAGCAGTATTCCCAACAGGCTGGAGGGGAGCAGTTAAGTATGAAGGAAACACCTGCAGAAGTGGGTATCCATTGTTTCCTTTTGATGTTTATCACTGTGCCTAAATCTGGAAAGAATAGGCCTTTGGCCTTCAAAAACAATTTCCTTCCTAGCCTTTATTGCCTGGAGGAATCTGTCCTTCTCGAGCATTCCTGTTTTGGAGACAGTGAAAATTATCTCTCTGCCTGGGTGAAATTTCATCTCCGACTCCTCTCAAGACTGAGCAGGAAACTTTTTTGGATCAGGTCATTCAAAATGAAGGGCTGTGGTGAGTGACACCGGTGAGGTGCCTCTGGTGGTGGCACAGGCTGATTCAGTGGGGCAGCAGCAGGACCAGCAGGAAGGCGTGGAGGTGGATGAAGACTGGGACCAGGCTGAGACCGCCACGTGAAGGTTTCCAGACCAGGGGCCTGACAGGCACAGTCCCGTCCTCCGGCATTTCTTTAGCACCCCGACGGATGGAAACCACCAGGAAACAAAGGCACAGACCAACCCTCACGCGTTTTTGACCAGCAGAAGGGCCTGACCCCCGCGTGGAGCGAGGTCACGGGCAGGCCCTCCCTTTGCCTTGTCACCTTTGGAGACAGAAAGCATGTCCCCAAAGCCAGCCACCTCTGCAAGCCCCCGAACGCTGCAGGAGCCCAGCTCTGCCCGCTCTCCCTTCTGGCCAGTCCCACTGCTGCTCTGACTGCCTGAGATTTGTCTTCTCTTTACAGCACCTTTTATTATTCTTTTGACAGGCCTTGAATAGTGACGATGACGAGGCAGGGGCAGCCGTCCAGTGCTCCCAGTGGTGCTGTTCAGCTGCACGGTTGTTTTTTCTCAAGCTGCCAGCTGGTCCTGACACTCTGCTTGTTCTCTCCCCCCTCAGGAGGCATTCTTTTGGTGGAAGCTACCTTGCTGACATTTAAATGGAGCGGGGAGTGCTGCTGAGCTGCTTTCTCCTCCCCTTCCACAAGAGCTCTGCTGCCAGCATTCTCTTTGACCGTGCCCCACCACTCCTCACCCAGTTCCTCTGCAAACACAACAACCCAGATGCTTTTAGCTTCTCTCCCCCTCCCTTCTTTATCCAAAATCTTCCTTCTTTCCATTCTTCTGCTTATCTTTCCTCGGGCTTTAAAAACTCTGGAAGGAAAGCCTTGATTCTCTTCTCCTTTATGCTTGTAGAAACAGGAGCAAGGCAGAAAATGGATGTAAACAGTTCAGGATATCTCAGGAAGGCTCTGCGCATGGCTATAGTTCTCTCCCTTCTGCGCCTTCAGCCCCTTATGGTTTATTTAGGCTGCCCCAAACCACAGGAGATGACAACCATATGCACAGTGCACGGCTGACAGGTCTCAGCTCACCCTGCCTACACAGCAAATCAGACACTGCAGTCATCCCCTGGCCATTTTTGCCCTGCACTGGACTATTATCTCAGGCATGGTGCTGCGTACATAATTTCTTAATGCCTCACAGGCTTCACAAAGTTTGGGCAGTTCAAGCCTGTGGCTGTTTGCAGTGTTCTTCCTAGATATGCTCAAAGTGATGTTTTCCAGACAGTGAGGACAAAAGCACACAGGTTTGGTAACCACCCACCTCTCACATAGCACACATTTGTCCTCCAGGCTTCAAAATTCTACCCGTGCTGTTGTTTTATGTGGTGGAAACCTCTAAGTTGTTGAGATGACCAGGAGGGCCAGACACACCACAGACCAGGAATGGCTGTCTGAGGGGCTGTGGCTGGGAGGCAGGGCCAGAGGAACACAGCTGGTGCATCTCAGCAGTGTGATGAAGGCCATGTTCCTGCTATGGCTTTTCCACCTGGCCTCCTCTGCTAGTCCCCCATATCACCACTGGACAGTTGCTTTCAGTGACCAGAAATCTGGTTTTTTATTGATCAACCCAAATGAGAAGAAAGAAATAAGCTCTCAATCTCCTTCAAGATCATTAATCTTATAGTGAATATGTATGGTAGTGAATTAGTGTGACACATTGTATATTGGATATATTTAGTATTATGTATTGGAATGTATGTTATATGTTGTGTCTTTTTTTTTTCTGTGCATGTTCTGGCCCTGGTTACCACAGTGCACTGTGATGACAACAGGTTTACTGATGCCACCTTTCATTAGCATAGTTTAACAGCCTGAAAGCACCAGCCAGAGCAGTTCACAAGGTGCCTCACTCCCCCAGTTTATTTACAGTAGCAGCATAAATCCATACGAGATGGAACGAGACTGTCATCTCGTTCAGATGGCAACAACCACCTGAAAACTAAATCCATCTCCCTGCTGCTGTGGCAAATCAGCCTGAGAAGTCTCCGAGGCTCCCTCTCTTCACCAGGATATCAAGGAGGTATTCATGCAGCTACATTTGAGTTTGCAGTGCACAGCAAGGCGACCAGGAAAACACATTGAACCGCCACACCTGGAAGATCAGGTTGGTCAACAACACGAATCTGTAAGTATTTTTGGATTGGTCCTAAATTATATGCAACCTTTTTTTCCCAGCATTTGTCATGTCTGCTCATGGAGTAGATACCAGCATGCAACTGTGGCATTTGTACATATTTATGCAGCCAGCAGAGTAGGGATCCTTGAAAATTTCAACCTCTGGTGTTTTTAAATACATACTTACAGTTGCCTAAATCTCTTGACATATGCTGTGGCTTGCCAATGCATCTTTTTGATGTTATTTATATCTCAGAATCACCAGCAGACCCCAACCACAGCTTATTCGCACTGACTTCATCCCTGGATTTATCGTGAGAGAATCCAGCACCAAGACCTTCATCTAAGGACACAGATGGAAAAGCTGCTGAGATGTGCCTGGCTCTGCATTCAGTGCTGGCCACAGGGCATTGACTTACTGCTGAGCACCGAGGTGACAGAGGTTTCAATTTCTATGCATTTTCCTTGGACCTTTAATTTCCATAAGTTTCATTGTGCTGGAGCAGTTGTCTTGCTTCCTCTCTGTCTCTCTGGCTTTTCCGAGAGGACTTTTATGTCACTAATCAATGCAGCCACATAGATCAGGAGCACTTCCCCAAAGGAGAGCAGTGCTTGGATTAAAGCAGTGCAGAGCAGTGCAGTTGCAAATGGAGCAGGGCCTGCTGCATCCAGAGCACTGAAATAAAAAACCCTTGGGATGCAATAATCTGAAAGGGAAGATGACACAGTTCAGTGGTTGATTTGCAAGCTGTTCATGTGGTCTTTCCCCAGCCAGATCCAGAGAGCCTGACTCAGTTCTCATTATGCTTTGCAGTCCAGAGGATGCACTGGAAGAAGAGGAAAGAAATCCTTTTGGTCGTACATCTTTTGGCTCAGCTGAGGTCAACCTTTAACTGAAGGGTACCACTTGTGAAGAGAGTAAGGGGCATGCAGATTACTATAAATTTTCTTGATGTAGAGAGAGACTGGAACATTGGTCAGGATTATGATCTTCTGCTTCAAGTTGTGTAAAAATGACCCAACAGTTTTCATTTAACCTCTTTCATCTGAAACTTGCTACCTAATCTGGTTTATTCTCTTTCACCACTCTCCTACAAACACCTCATCTCCTCTACAGTGTTTCAACAGATAAAGTTACTCTCTTTCATTCCTACCACTGTTCCAGAAAAACTCCCAAATGGATGTAGCCATGCTGACACTGAACAGCCCTTTTTGGTTCAGCCCTCATCCTTTGAAGGTGTGATGTAACCAGACTAACAGGATAACTTCCTCTTGCTGTCTGTGCTCGGAAGTGACAACAGCACAGGGTCTGCAGCCTCAAGGAATTCTTAGAGCATCAAATCCCCATGGTCAGAGTTGGGCTAGAGCTCAAAACAGCCAGCTGGACAAAGGCACAGAGAGTCAGGTGAGCAGCATTTCTAAATCACACGTGTAACAACCACCAGAAACACTTGTTTGTCGTTATGGTGAAGATTGGTTAAGTTTGTCACTGGATCACCACTCTACCTACAGAACGTCTGAAGGTTCTAGAAGGACCAACTTACTTCTGCCCTTCACATTTTTGCACATTGCAACAGCACTTTGCATGAATTTTTGAGCAGTTTTGTCTTTATTTTTTACTGTTTGCTAACCCTTGTACCTTATTCCCCTTTTGTCCACTCTTTCAGAACAAAATATAAGCCTTTTTATTCACTTAGTTTGTCATAACCAGGGAAAAAAAGATTTTTCTCACAACAGACATTAGTGATTGTGTAAAAACCTCTATATTAGTCTAGATTAATCCACCACTCAGGTAATTTTAAGCAAGCCTCAGCTGGCCTCATAACGATTCAATGAAACAGCAGGTCTTGCAAACCTCATAAGAGTTGCAATTAAGGATTCCTGAGAGATACAAGCTGATATTCCTCTGTTGGCTTCTCGGGCATTTCCCCAGATTTATTGGGTTTTATGATCATATACGCAAGCTGTGATTATGCCTTTAAAAAATAAATTAAAGGAATTTAAATTCAAAATGTTGAAAATCCTGGAAATAAATGGTAAAAATTATGAATGTTCTGGCTTGACTTACAGCAAGCACTAAGGTTTTCCTTCTGCCACTTGAGCAGTGCACAGTTTAGAAATCTGTGTATGAATCTTCCACGTCTCTGTCTATGGCTTTACAATGAAATGATACTTGGCCATATTCCAGGTCTCAGGGAGCTCAGCAGTTTTGTGCAGGATATGTCAAGTTAAGGGAAATTTGGTAGGGGCTGAAAGCTCGGTAGGAGAGGAGACAACAGTTGTTTGAGCCTCTCTTGAATTGTAAAGCGCAGTGCAGATGCACACACCACCGCGGTAAGGCAGCTCAACTTGGCCTCAGCCGGCTGACTGCACTTATGGGCTGCTTTGTCAAAGGGTCTGAGGAACAGTTCACCAGGCTCTGGGTGAGGAACTGCACCACGAAAACAGCTGAGAGCCCCAGGGGATCTGCACTGGGCGGCAAGGGCTGTGCCAGGGTCAGTTCTGCGTAGCTCCACCTCTGCCCAGGGAGGTTCATGTGCTGCAGGTGTGGCAGCCAGATCCATCCATCCCACTTCCACCCCACTCCAGTGTGGTCCAGACTCACAGCTGCTCGTTGCCAAGCCTCAGCAGCGTGCTGGTACCCGCCGTGCTTTTGGGTTATATTCACAGGGAAATGGGCCTGATGCTGGTGATGCCATTTTGGTTTTTTTCNACATAATTTCTTAATGCCTCACAGGCTTCACAAAGTTTGGGCAGTTCAAGCCTGTGGCTGTTTGCAGTGTTCTTCCTAGATATGCTCAAAGTGATGTTTTCCAGACAGTGAGGACAAAAGCACACAGGTTTGGTAACCACCCACCTCTCACATAGCACACATTTGTCCTCCAGGCTTCAAAATTCTACCCGTGCTGTTGTTTTATGTGGTGGAAACCTCTAAGTTGTTGAGATGACCAGGAGGGCCAGACACACCACAGACCAGGAATGGCTGTCTGAGGGGCTGTGGCTGGGAGGCAGGGCCAGAGGAACACAGCTGGTGCATCTCAGCAGTGTGATGAAGGCCATGTTCCTGCTATGGCTTTTCCACCTGGCCTCCTCTGCTAGTCCCCCATATCACCACTGGACAGTTGCTTTCAGTGACCAGAAATCTGGTTTTTTATTGATCAACCCAAATGAGAAGAAAGAAATAAGCTCTCAATCTCCTTCAAGATCATTAATCTTATAGTGAATATGTATGGTAGTGAATTAGTGTGACACATTGTATATTGGATATATTTAGTATTATGTATTGGAATGTATGTTATATGTTGTGTCTTTTTTTTTTCTGTGCATGTTCTGGCCCTGGTTACCACAGTGCACTGTGATGACAACAGGTTTACTGATGCCACCTTTCATTAGCATAGTTTAACAGCCTGAAAGCACCAGCCAGAGCAGTTCACAAGGTGCCTCACTCCCCCAGTTTATTTACAGTAGCAGCATAAATCCATACGAGATGGAACGAGACTGTCATCTCGTTCAGATGGCAACAACCACCTGAAAACTAAATCCATCTCCCTGCTGCTGTGGCAAATCAGCCTGAGAAGTCTCCGAGGCTCCCTCTCTTCACCAGGATATCAAGGAGGTATTCATGCAGCTACATTTGAGTTTGCAGTGCACAGCAAGGCGACCAGGAAAACACATTGAACCGCCACACCTGGAAGATCAGGTTGGTCAACAACACGAATCTGTAAGTATTTTTGGATTGGTCCTAAATTATATGCAACCTTTTTTTCCCAGCATTTGTCATGTCTGCTCATGGAGTAGATACCAGCATGCAACTGTGGCATTTGTACATATTTATGCAGCCAGCAGAGTAGGGATCCTTGAAAATTTCAACCTCTGGTGTTTTTAAATACATACTTACAGTTGCCTAAATCTCTTGACATATGCTGTGGCTTGCCAATGCATCTTTTTGATGTTATTTATATCTCAGAATCACCAGCAGACCCCAACCACAGCTTATTCGCACTGACTTCATCCCTGGATTTATCGTGAGAGAATCCAGCACCAAGACCTTCATCTAAGGACACAGATGGAAAAGCTGCTGAGATGTGCCTGGCTCTGCATTCAGTGCTGGCCACAGGGCATTGACTTACTGCTGAGCACCGAGGTGACAGAGGTTTCAATTTCTATGCATTTTCCTTGGACCTTTAATTTCCATAAGTTTCATTGTGCTGGAGCAGTTGTCTTGCTTCCTCTCTGTCTCTCTGGCTTTTCCGAGAGGACTTTTATGTCACTAATCAATGCAGCCACATAGATCAGGAGCACTTCCCCAAAGGAGAGCAGTGCTTGGATTAAAGCAGTGCAGAGCAGTGCAGTTGCAAATGGAGCAGGGCCTGCTGCATCCAGAGCACTGAAATAAAAAACCCTTGGGATGCAATAATCTGAAAGGGAAGATGACACAGTTCAGTGGTTGATTTGCAAGCTGTTCATGTGGTCTTTCCCCAGCCAGATCCAGAGAGCCTGACTCAGTTCTCATTATGCTTTGCAGTCCAGAGGATGCACTGGAAGAAGAGGAAAGAAATCCTTTTGGTCGTACATCTTTTGGCTCAGCTGAGGTCAACCTTTAACTGAAGGGTACCACTTGTGAAGAGAGTAAGGGGCATGCAGATTACTATAAATTTTCTTGATGTAGAGAGAGACTGGAACATTGGTCAGGATTATGATCTTCTGCTTCAAGTTGTGTAAAAATGACCCAACAGTTTTCATTTAACCTCTTTCATCTGAAACTTGCTACCTAATCTGGTTTATTCTCTTTCACCACTCTCCTACAAACACCTCATCTCCTCTACAGTGTTTCAACAGATAAAGTTACTCTCTTTCATTCCTACCACTGTTCCAGAAAAACTCCCAAATGGATGTAGCCATGCTGACACTGAACAGCCCTTTTTGGTTCAGCCCTCATCCTTTGAAGGTGTGATGTAACCAGACTAACAGGATAACTTCCTCTTGCTGTCTGTGCTCGGAAGTGACAACAGCACAGGGTCTGCAGCCTCAAGGAATTCTTAGAGCATCAAATCCCCATGGTCAGAGTTGGGCTAGAGCTCAAAACAGCCAGCTGGACAAAGGCACAGAGAGTCAGGTGAGCAGCATTTCTAAATCACACGTGTAACAACCACCAGAAACACTTGTTTGTCGTTATGGTGAAGATTGGTTAAGTTTGTCACTGGATCACCACTCTACCTACAGAACGTCTGAAGGTTCTAGAAGGACCAACTTACTTCTGCCCTTCACATTTTTGCACATTGCAACAGCACTTTGCATGAATTTTTGAGCAGTTTTGTCTTTATTTTTTACTGTTTGCTAACCCTTGTACCTTATTCCCCTTTTGTCCACTCTTTCAGAACAAAATATAAGCCTTTTTATTCACTTAGTTTGTCATAACCAGGGAAAAAAAGATTTTTCTCACAACAGACATTAGTGATTGTGTAAAAACCTCTATATTAGTCTAGATTAATCCACCACTCAGGTAATTTTAAGCAAGCCTCAGCTGGCCTCATAACGATTCAATGAAACAGCAGGTCTTGCAAACCTCATAAGAGTTGCAATTAAGGATTCCTGAGAGATACAAGCTGATATTCCTCTGTTGGCTTCTCGGGCATTTCCCCAGATTTATTGGGTTTTATGATCATATACGCAAGCTGTGATTATGCCTTTAAAAAATAAATTAAAGGAATTTAAATTCAAAATGTTGAAAATCCTGGAAATAAATGGTAAAAATTATGAATGTTCTGGCTTGACTTACAGCAAGCACTAAGGTTTTCCTTCTGCCACTTGAGCAGTGCACAGTTTAGAAATCTGTGTATGAATCTTCCACGTCTCTGTCTATGGCTTTACAATGAAATGATACTTGGCCATATTCCAGGTCTCAGGGAGCTCAGCAGTTTTGTGCAGGATATGTCAAGTTAAGGGAAATTTGGTAGGGGCTGAAAGCTCGGTAGGAGAGGAGACAACAGTTGTTTGAGCCTCTCTTGAATTGTAAAGCGCAGTGCAGATGCACACACCACCGCGGTAAGGCAGCTCAACTTGGCCTCAGCCGGCTGACTGCACTTATGGGCTGCTTTGTCAAAGGGTCTGAGGAACAGTTCACCAGGCTCTGGGTGAGGAACTGCACCACGAAAACAGCTGAGAGCCCCAGGGGATCTGCACTGGGCGGCAAGGGCTGTGCCAGGGTCAGTTCTGCGTAGCTCCACCTCTGCCCAGGGAGGTTCATGTGCTGCAGGTGTGGCAGCCAGATCCATCCATCCCACTTCCACCCCACTCCAGTGTGGTCCAGACTCACAGCTGCTCGTTGCCAAGCCTCAGCAGCGTGCTGGTACCCGCCGTGCTTTTGGGTTATATTCACAGGGAAATGGGCCTGATGCTGGTGATGCCATTTTGGTTTTTTTCCCTTTTCCTTTTATATATTCTCTGCATCCTTTACACATCTATTTGTAGCTTTGCAGCTTCATATTGTAGCTTAGCTTCAACATTTTCCTAGGCAGGGAGACAAAACAAATTCCAGGATCCCCATGCTATCTTGGTTCTCCTTAGAAACCAAGGTTGAAAACAGCTTTCTGAGATGTGCTTTTGTAAACAGGGCCTGGACCTCAGCCCAAGGGGGGAGAACCTACTAGAACTGGGGGGTTACCTCATCAGACAGGTTCCTGACTGGGGGGTTCTGGTCAGATATGCTAACTTGCAGAACCTATAAAAATTGTACACACATCACATGGTGTGTTCTTCTTTGGTATTTTCCACCTGACGAATTTGATGCTCCTGAGGATTCTCACATAAAGGTACCCTTTTTATCACCCTAACTGTGCCTGGCTCATGCTTTTAGGACCAGAGAAAAAGACGTCACTGGGGCAAATGTCTTTTCCTCATCATATCTGAATCCCTTTAAGACCATGGCAAGTGGTTTGCTGCTGGGTGACAGCAGAGACAGAGAGATTACACGTCCCTCAAAATGCTGAGGGAGGCTTCCAGAACAAGGTTTGCTCAGAAGAGCCATCCTACCTGCTGTATGAACATGCCTAGAGGCAACCAAGAGCAGTTATTTTGGGATTTAGAACTGTTAGAATTCAACAGTGAAACCACTTTTCTCTGTTTTAGTCACTTGTCATGGTGACTTTTGTAGGTTATGACAAAATAGGAACATATATTAATGGAAACAAAGAACTTTCACTCTTTTTTCAAATATAGGGTTTTTTTCCTCCTCAGGCAGCAATTTCTAGCTGATTACAATATTCACCAGTTTGTAAGTATTTCATTTAATAAAAAAAAAAACCTTTTTCAAAAGTTGTTTTAACTGAGCTTTATAAGCTTTATTGCTCAATGAAGCCTAGTTTACAAGGTATGTGACTGGGAGTCATTCTTCAAATCCCAATTAAAATACATATATAGTTTGGTATTTTTTAATTATCTCAATGTAAAACAAAATGAAGAGTTTATAAGTTTCAGATGGATTCTTGAGGGTTTATAACTTTGATCTAAAAATGAAATTGCACTCCTACCATTTTCTTAAAACAAAACAAAACAAAACAAAAAAACCCAACAAAAACTGAGAAAAACGTTGTGATTTTAAAACTGATTACAGCAGGTATGCAGTAAATTTTGTCCACACGTTTTATAAGAATTTTTACTGGCACGGATCCTAGGCATGGCACCACATCAAAATCTATAATCGGTCCACAGGTGCTGATCCATTCCCCTACTCATACTTCACTCAGAAGACTGCTGGTAGTCTGTGGCTTCCAGGGCTGGACTCTGCTGTCGTTCCCAATGGTGCAAATCCACAGACAGTTCAATTAAAGCCTACAGGTGGTTTCTTCTGCCAAGAAGCAAAAGCACGCAAAGCCGCCATCCTTGCTTTCCCTCAGATGCTGTCCCTCAGTGGGACAGGCTGTGGTGGCACAGAGGGACACAGGGAGCCCCGTGTTCTGGACCTCTTCCCTGTAAAAGACAGAAAACAGCCTTTGGAAGCAGGGTTTCACCCGCTGAATGCCAGAGGTGAGGCTGGCAGACGTGGTGGATCCAGAGCTGAGCATCAGATGTGTGGGAGGCACTGGCAAGTTTGGGATGAAGCCAGTGCAGCCTGGGTGAGAGAGGGGGAAAATGGAGAGCTGCCTGCTGGACCAAGAACAGGCTCTCCCAGCAGACAAGCAACGAGCATCAGGAGGAAAAGCAGCTCATTCAAGAGTTTTTAATAGCCAGCTCCCCAACTGGCTGTAATTTTAGCAGCCAGTTTAACTAGGCTGGACTGAGCTTTTTCCAACACAGCCCTGTTCAAAGAAAGCTGGAGAAATCCCTTTGCCTGCCCAAAACCAGATGAGAAGCACATTTCTCCAAGAAGCTTTTACAGTGACACAAATGAGACCCAATACTACAATTACCACCTCAAGCCCTGCGTGTCTCCTTCTGTTGGTAGCATGCATTTTCCCAACCTCTTAGTCTCCTTAGTGTCTGAATATGCTCTTATATCATGCATGCAGCAGTTTTAAGTTTCATTCTGATCACATTCCTTTCAGGAGAGAATTTTTTGGGAAATAAATACAATTTCAGTCAAGGCTGGACTATGGGACACACATGTTTTCCCATTTTGCAAGGGGCATTGTATTGTACCATAATCCTGTTTTGCCTGGACAGCAGATCTGTTTCCTTAAGTCCTGTTTGGCGTAAACCAGAATCCTCTGAGCATTGTTCAGAGTTTTGGCTTCAAGTTAAGTGTATGAGAACAGCCCCCTGTGGGCCAGACTGTCCCCTCGTTATTCAGCTTCATTCTGGTGAGCTGGCACACCCATTTAAGTCAAGGGAATCTAGAGCTGAGCAGGTTATTATTGTTTTGGTCTTCACTGTAGAGCCACAGCAAAGGTGGGAGGAAAAGGTATTTGGTAGAGATGCTTGTCTATGAATGGGACCAAGGATGCTGGAAGTCTCAGCTCTTCCTGAAATACGGATAAAGAGCATAAAACTCATGGCCAGCTCATCTTCTGGTGGTCCCTGGCTTTGTGACTCACCTCATGAGCTCAGAAGTTTTCAGTTTCTCTAGAACTTGACTGGTTTGTCAGCAGGCCTAAAGCTGATGCCATGAGCCAACATCTAAACCACCATCCCAAATCTCCTTGGCCAACATAAATTAAACACTTCCCTACTGCAAGTTTAATCATGCCAGAGTCCCAGTGCACACTGATGAGAGCAGAGAATTCGGGCTAAAGGTGACCAAATTATTTCTCTGTGCTATCCTGCTCCTCCTCTTTTTCTCACAACAGCCAAGCGTTAGCACATTACATCATCAAGCCTTTGAATCTCCCTGCTCTTGTCATGTTTAAACTCGATTGTCTAACACTCGCCTTTCGCGCCGTTGCCTCCAAGCTCTTGCAGTCAGCAAACCCACGGCTGACAGATGGTGGGGAAAAGTGGGTTGAGCTGGACAGCTTCCAAAAACTATGTCTAGCCACATGATATGTAAAACACAGGCTCTCATTTAAAATCTGGTCCATTTTTGTTTCTGTTGATCTTTTAGAACTATTTTTATTTTGGGGAGAGTTATTTTCTGTTGGGGATCTTTGTTTGTTTGTTTGGGCCAATGACAAGAGCATACTTTCTGGCTTCTATGCCCTGCTTTTGGCAGTTTCTGAACTACCAGACAGGAAATTCTCCAAAGTATTGCAGCTGATAATTGGCCCCTTTTACTGGAACAGAGATAAAATGGAATAGTTTTCTCAGGTTCTTCCCTTCATATGGAGAAACTCACAGCAACGTATATAAAAATCTTCAGCCCAGAAATCCTCAGCAAGGGCCACTGATTGAGGAAATCTCTGTCAGCCGATGATCTGACCATTGTAAAGACAGCATCTGAAGTTGTAGCTTATTAGTTCTCATCTTTTTTCCCTAAATATTTCCCTCTGAATAGTGTAATACATCAAACAGTTTCCAGTAAAACCTCTGAAAAGGCAGCATTACTTCAACAGAAGAATATGACTTTCCATCAAGCCTCGAAAAATATTTATGGGATGATTTTCTATTTATTTACTTATTTGTTCAAAACCACTTTTTTCTTTCCCAAGTTAAAATTAAGACATGTATCATGAAGTGTCACAGCTCATTTTCTTGGAGGACCTAAGGCTAGGAAGGAAGGCAAGCATGGTAGAGTATTATATTTGCTACACTTTCATGTTTTTAAAAGATCACCTCAACCCTCAAGATGAACGTGTAAAATAATAAAAAATACCCCGAGTACATTACTAATACAGTATCATGTTGGAAATAATCTTGGATGATCCCTTAGCGTCTTTTCAGCCAGCTTTATTTTTCACCTGGGACAAGATGTGAAAAGGACAACCCCACTTTTACTTGTTCTTATGTATCTAATCAGGCATTTGGATTGCCTCAGTGAGAATGGGGACCACAGGTGAAAGCAAATATTGGAAATTTTGTTCTTAAAATTGGAAATACTGTTCCTAAACAAAAGTGTAATGAGCAAGGCATTGTGTTACATAAATGATCTATCTCCTGGTAAAAATGGGCATCTACTGGAGGGTTGAGTGCTGCTGTACAGTTAATGATATCAGGCTATACTGACTGGTATTAATTAACTGTATTAAAAGATAATGCCAATTGCAAGGTTCCTTCTAAAACATCATTTGCCAAATGACGAATGAGCAGGAGAGATTTGGCGTGGTGGAGAACCACTGCGAGAATGGGCTGAAAAACACAGATGGGGCAAAATATTCACAAAACTTCTTTCCCTTTGGGGAACATCTCTGCTCACAGTGCAGTGGGGGAGCTTACCAGGGTCCTGGAGTGGGGGACAGGGCAGCAGGGAGCAGCACCAGGGTCAGTTGCATTATTGCCAGACTGAGTACAGGAAGAGAGTGGGTTTAGATTGGATAGCACAAAAAAAATCTTCCCTGTGAGGGTGGGGAGGCCCTGGCACAGGTTGCCCAGAGAAGCTGTGGCTGCCCCTGGATCCCTGGAAGTGTCCAAGGCCAGGTTGGACGGGGCTTGGAGGAACCTGGGATAGTGCAAGGTGTCCCTGCCCATGGCAGAGGGCTGAAAGGAGGTGATCGTCAAGGTCCATTTCCAACCCAAACCACTCTATGATTCTGTGAATATAAAGGAAAATTGGTAGCATGGATGGAATTTGAAGATCCCATTCCCACTGGCTATGAAGAGAAACTATGACTTTGAATAATATATATATATATATATGTATATATATATATGTAGATATATAATTTTAAAGATAATTCTCAATGAATAAAGAACTTACTTAAATGTTTCTTTAAGAAGAATTCCAAACACCACATTTTTAGTGAAGTTTTTAATGCCTAAGTTTCAAATTATGGTGCTTACATAAAAATGAAAAGAAATTAAAAATTAATATATTTTTCAAAATTGTTGTCATCGTGATTTAGAGAGAAAAAATGAAAGCCTTAAGGAACTTGGAAAGAATTTCTAAAAATATTTTCAGAAATATTCTTTTCACAAAATTCTAAGCCTATTTGGGTGCCAGAATTGCCCATTTTGTGAATGAATAATGGGTTTATAACATTCACCACTGTCAACTTCTATATATGCAAAAAAACCATGTCATGGAAAAAATGCATCATTTTAGAGTTTAAATATATGTAGAACTGTATTGTGCATGCTCTCACATTTAAAGCCTTACTGGCCCTGGGTTAGATCCTGAGAAACATTCAGATTCATTGGGAGCTACTTTCAGAGGACTTTCCAAACTTAGAGGAAAAAAATTAGGAAAGCAATGACAATTTGAAGCTGCTTTGAAATTGTTGGTTTAACTACAGATAAGGTGCAAGGAAAGTCATAAAGCTGAATATATTTCCTCTGTGTGGTGATAAGGTCTGTGTGATAACTCACAGAGCTGTACAACAGTAGAATGTATTCAGGACTTGCAAATATACTGAGATATGGACATTTAATTTTATTTTTTTTTAATTTTTTTATGTTCTTGGTTTATTTTTCTTCCTTGCTTTGCAAAAAGATGCAGTTTTATTTGTAGTGAATTATATGTTTATACGTAATATATTGGTGACATTTTGATTCAAAAAATACAAGTTTCCACAAATAAAAGTTCCGGGGTTTCTGCTGTAAAGCTGAGCTATCAGAGCAAGAAAAGAAAGATTGACTTGAGACAAAAACTGGACAAGGACTTTAGCTTTCTCTATTTTTTTCCTGTCTTTCTTCCTTTATATGCCTTAGGTCCCTCAGATTGTCATCCAGACCCTCACATTGGCCATAAACACCCTCTGGAGCAGATCAACAGCAGCATTTGACTGTCACCTGTGGTGTTGAATGAAATCCCCTCATTTTCTTGTGCTCCACATCATGGGATTTGTGGCCTTGCCGTGCTTTGCAATGGTTGTGAAATATAAAGAGGAAAAAGGAATACAAAAGTAGTTGGTGGGTAAACAGAACAAGAAACGATCCTGTGAGAGGTCAGAACAGAAAAGATGGGGAAGAAGGGAAGGGTAAGGCCAGGAATCATCCCAGGGGCCAGATACACATGTGCATCCTCCTTTTATTCACAGGCACCTAGCCAAAGGTGTCAAATGACCTTTGAGAAATCGTTTCAGATCAGTCAGAAAAGGGGCAGTACAGGGATTGTGCCACTCTGTCCATCAGCAGATGCAGCACCTGGTGAAATGGATGTGCAGTCGCCCCATCAGCTGCCCTGGAAATAATTGGAATTAAGACCTGAAGAACTCAAGGCAGGAAAAAAAAAGAAATGGACTACAAAGAAAAGTCACCTAATATCTAATAAATAAATAAAGGCTCTGAGATAGGGACTAGCTAAGGAAAAGTAGGCCCTGATCCAGAAGCACTCTTAAGACACTGCAAATGACTCGAAGCATAGGAGGAGGCAAGTACTCAGGAGCTAAAGTGCTTTGCTGGAGCAGGGTCTTTGCACATAATAGGATAACTGGATCTGGAAGATGGTAGAATGTGTTTTTAGTGCAGGAATAGGTTAGCCCTGAACTTTTCCATCCAAGCTAGGTATTATTATTTCCTGAGCTGGCTGGCTGGGGAGCAGCCTGGTCCGTGCAGTGGGAGGTGTCTGAAGGAATTACTCTCCAGCGGGAAGCAGAGGGAGATTCAGCAGGATCAGAGATCAGCTGCAGGAGAACAGCAGACAGGAAGGCTCATCAGCTTGCCCCAGTCAAACTGAAGCTTTCAGCAGTGCCAGCAGAACTCCTGCCAAGGAGCCAGCCTCCCTCAGAGCGAGGCAGGACGGATCCGTCCCGCTGCACAACTGGCCCGGTGTCCCATTTCACAGGGACAGAAGAGGCAAGTTCTTCCAGTGGCCTTGCAATTCCTGCAGTATGTTTTTTGATTTCACAGCTGACGGTTCCAGCTCTTTGATGGCACACTCGGATCCATAATATTTCATGGGAAGCAGGCAGAAACAAATACACACTCGTCTAGGCACTAATTGCCAGTGAAACAGCATCTCCCACTGTTTGCCAGCCCTGTCCCTGGTGTGCCCGTCACCAGCTCTGCTGCTTGAGGAAACACACAAAGAGGAAGGCAGGCAGGAAGACACTCCTCAGTGTAGTTTACAGCGATCCATGGTTATGAAACTCCCCCCACCAGTGCCAGAAAACCGACTTCAAGCTGTCCCTGCTGGTTGCTGAAATGTTGGCAGGGTAACCCTGCTCCCATTGAGAATGAAGAAAGTTTTGCCATCGGCGTGGGGAGGGAGATAATGATCTCTTCATAGGAAAAGACACAGCCATAACTTAGACATGTTTTGTGGAAGAGTCCTCTAGATGCAGGGCCTCCTGCTACCCCCAGGCTAGCGTTTGCATGGTGGCTGGCTTCTGTAAATAAGAGTGGCTGCCATCCCCTGAATCCTTGGGTGTACAGATATTGGAATAGGGGAAGTCTTGAGCCCACACCAAGATGTCCAAGCTGGGGAACCCCACTGGCTACTACTAAAGTTTTTCACATAATGGGTGAAAAACTGGAGGGTGAAATATTTGATTCAAATCCAGTAGCTTTTTCTGAGAGATTGGTTTTTTCCTACTAGACAGTAAATGGAAAAACAAATTTCAGTCTGCTTCAATCCAGAATATTTGAAGAAAAGCTTTTGCTTTACTTTTTTGATTTTAGAAATCTTTAGTCTGGTTTCCTTCTTCTTTTTATTGATGGTAAATGTTTTGAATGATATTCAAAACAAAATATCCACCATCCTCTCCAT
>VZTJ01000580.1:690688-706128 GCA_013397795.1 Orthonyx spaldingii | reverse complement strand
TTTATATATATATATATATATATATAAAAGAGAGGAGGTGCTGAAGTATCTTAAGAGCATGCATACTTACTTTCAGGAAACCTGAACAGAAAATAACTGAAATATAAACAACAAATGTGCCCTCAATCACCATATTGTTAACTCTGTAGGTTTTCCTGGGTGCTCAAGTCTGCCCAGTCAAGTGAACTGGAGTGTTTAGGCTTTCATGGGCTTTGCGCTGGGCCCCCTTCTGAACTCTCATTGCTAAGGGAAACCATATCCCTGTGATATAAAATGCACTCCTCTTTACATGTGACAGCAGCCTGCTCTGGTTTAGATAATACCAATAAACTGGAAATCTCTCTTTTCCCTCTGAAAACTGTTTAAGAAACAGTGCCTGCAGACTGACTGGCTCCGTCAATAAAACCAAATCATACAAAATCTAAGAACCTGCCTGCTAAAAACTGCACCATAAGATATAATTTAGGCGTGAGGAACACAGCTCTGAAGGGAGCTGGATGTGTCCCCTTGAAACAAATGCTCTCTCATAGCACTCTTGGGTTGTTTCCCCTGGTCTCTGGTAGGTAGCTTTGAGCTTAGAAGAAGGGAGTTAATCTAAATGCAAAAATTGATGTAACTGATTAAAAAGTTGAGTTATGAAAACAAAATACTCCTTCTGTCTTGTATATTGAAAAAAATAAACCCTCTGAGAATCTAAAAGTATGTGGAATTAATCCACACAATGGAAGAAACCTTATAAATTTCTTGGTTCAACCCACAAGCTGACCAATATTAACAATGGGTGAAAGGGCAGAGGATGGTTTTACCTTAATTTTTGGGACAGGGTTCTCCTCTTGAAGAGGAAAGAAGAATTAATAAGCATAAATAAAAAAAAGATTTCTTGTCTGCTGCCAGTGCGGAAACCACTGTTGGCGTTTTTTCTTTGGAGAAATTAAAACTTTGTGTACAAATTTATAAAGTCAGGTGAAATCGCTTGCCCCAAAGAACATGTTTACACCTTTCTTCTCTCCTAGGTGGATATTCTCACATGCAGACAGAGCATTAGAGGGAGCTGGCACACCAGGCTGCGAATGACAAGGATTCACTGCAGATGCTGCAGGGCCAAAAGCTGGGCTGTTGGTGGTGTGGAAGGTCTCAGCATGGGGTGGAGGCTCTGCCATTCCTGGATGCTGCTTTCCAAATCTCTGCTGCAGCAGAAACGCTTTTTTTCCAGCCTGTGGCAAGAGGAGAGGAACATTTGACATCTCTTGGCCTGTGTACCCAAGGGACGGATGGCAAAGGAGGGAGCTGCAGCATTGCCTTTACTTGATCTGGAGAAACAACCATAAGAAACAGGATTTGATCTTCTGGGTGATTTCTTAATCAAATGCTTCAAACCTTTGTGATCCTGCCTGCAAGTTCCTTGTCCCATTTCTCTCTCCAGGCCTCAAAGGGTCCTAGATGTGGAAGTGAAGCATCCTGGAGATACTTAACGACCCTCTAAAATACAACAACCAACCCCACCCATCTGCAGCCTCCGGCTGGGTCTGGCGTCATCCAGATGATTTTGTTTCAGCAATGAAAACACGAAAGTTCCACAGCATTATTTCAGCTGTGGGTCAGGTATCACCACCCAGCGATCACCTTGACCCTCTGACATCGCAGAATGACCGGCTCGTAATGGCAGTGGATTGCCATCCATTGTTGAGAGAGAATTTGCAAAGCAGCCTAAGGGAATTTGGCGCCCCATTCCTATTGAATTGCAATGCGATTTGGGCATTGAATTTCCTTAGTTAGTCCGTTCAAAGTTCCCCTCCTTTTTAGAGTAATAAAGGTGGCATTTTCATAAGGACTCTTGTGCTGGCTTCTTTTGAAACTGCTTGACGTTTTTTACCACTTACTTCAATGAAAGCATCATTTGGCCAATGCTATGCGATTTTGAAAAAACTCACAGTGGGGATTTTGAATCATTCGCTCTTAAATTTATGACCTAAAAGTTTGTCCAAAAGATTAATTTTGGGAGGGGAAAAAAAAGAGAAAAACATCTAAAAGACATGAAGGGAGGAACTGAGCTAGGTGGAGAGAACTTGATGAGATTTAATAAGTAAATTCCAAGGTGCACTCCAAATTTGTCTTGGTTATCTCAGTCTCAAATAGCTTCTGAAAGCCCTAATATTTATATAACTATGGAAGATATGAAGGGCTTTCCAAGACACTTTCCAGCTATGATACAGCAACATACTAAAAAATCAGCTTTGAAGACAGAGACCTAATTAACTTCCTTGAAGATGCTTTATCATCTTCATCTAGGTATTTGTTAAAAACCTCTTTTAAACTACATATATGGATTATTAGCTATTCACTTAATTGTGTGACCTTTAGCCAAATCAGAAAACCTCTGAAATCAAATGTTAACCAGAGTCTACTGGCATAGTTGCATATCTGGAAATGGCTTGAGATTTTTATTAATTCCCCTTGAAAACGCAGGACTTTCTTTGACAGACTGGAAGCCCAGCCCTGAATGTAGGCAATTATCCCTCCTGGCCGTGTTTTTACCACAGTTTTAAACTGAGATTGCACAGGGGGGGTGACACATGGTTAACAATAGGAGATCATTAACTTAAACATCTTCCATTTATGTGGAAGCATCGGTAATTCGACGGGAAGGCTGAGGCCGTAAGTCCGTGCTGAGGGCAGGCTCCAGGCTGTGGGATTTTCCTGGAGCCAGAACAAAGGAGCCAGGTATCAATGCAGTCATCTAAAGAAGCAAGGTCTCTCTAAGGGATGAGATTCAGCAGACAAAGCTCCAGGATGAGGAGGACCCCTGAGCAGGATGTGCTTACTTGGCAGGTGGCTTTTGTTTGCTTGCAGGATCAGCCGAGGTAGAAGGAAGCTGGGCTGGGCTGCAGAGATGCTGCTGCGGGATTCAGAGCAGGACTTTTGTGGAGAAAGGAGCATCCTGAGCTCCTAAGTGGATGCCTCAGGCCAGAAAGGAACAATAAGGGTGAGGCAACCAGGCAGAAAGAACAGTGTTTGATTTGGTCTGAAGCTGTTTTCCTTCCAGGGGATAAAGTGCTGGAAGGGTGGCACGGAGCTCCCAGAAAGGAGGTGTACCCCACCGCCCGCAGTTATCTCTGGTGCTGAACAATGCCTCATGCTGGGAAGTCGGCATGGACATCATTGCTCCGGGGCTCTGGGCTGCCTGGGTCAAATCTCCCATTTTTATGGAGATCTTCAGCATTGTGCCAAACAAGGGGGCCGAAGGAGAATGTTGTAACTTGGACCACTGGAATTTTACAAAAGCAGAACGCCACCAATTATACACAAGCCCTAAGCAAGCAGCTTAATGAAGTATCCAGCCCTGGAAACTGCATCTGGGTTTCACTGATCAGTGTCTTCAATGACCAGAAAGTGAACTTGATCTTTAATTATGAAATAAACTCACCTGCATCTATTCAACTAAATACTTCCTCTGTATCATTTGGGGTTAGCATCAAAATGAACTGAGACTCATGCAGTGCCTTAAATTGTTTGTTCCTCCATCCATTTAAAAGTTATTCACTCAGTTTCTGAAGTCCCTTACCTCCGTGGACTCTGGCCCTGGCTCTACCAGCAGATTGGTTTTATTGCAATTGTAGTGCTTAGAAACAGGACCAAACAGGAAACCATCTACTTTCAGTACATGTGGAAACTTCTTTTCTTTTTAGTGGGCAGAAGCAAGCTCACTGCACAGAGAAATAATGTCTCCATTCCAGCAACTGTGCTCTAAAAAAAAAAACCCAAAATGTGGAGGCAAGTATAAATTGCAAATAGGTTCTACAGAAAAAGTTGAGCTAAAAGGAAAAATTATTTTGCATGGGGGTGAAGGAAGGCAGAAAAAAAAAGGTCTGGTTTTATATTTTTTTCTTAATTCCACGAAGATGATAAATATAATAACTAAAACAACCCCTGCAAGAGATTATTAGCATTTAGGCTCAGCACTTCTATTAGTATTTAATGCTGCAAAAAGATGTGCAAACATATCCAGAGGAAACAGAACATCTTCTCACCTATTGGCTGCCCTTCAGCTAACAGTTAGTTAGATGCACATATTTGGGATGCTGGACTATTTGGACTCTGCTCCAAAAAAGTCCCCAAATTTACACACAGGGAGAAACTGCAACATTCAAACAGAGGTCTCTGATCTGGCACTAACAAACAGATTTTTCTCTGTAGCTTAGCAGTGAGGCATGTTATCTGCTGAAGATATGATACTGCAGGCAGCAGTTCTCCTCCTGACTGCCAGGGGCTGGAGATATTTCTTACACTGAGGCAGAGGCTGCTGTAGCAACCATGACCCAAGGTCTGGCACAGGCTGTCCCCTCATGGTCTCAGTTCATGGCCCTCCACCTCCCATGTAGGTTGAACTGTCTGATGGGTCTGGTTCTGGATACAAGACAAAAATTATCTTTGATTCTTCCTTACGTGAGAGAATAAAATTAAAAAAAAAAAAAAAAGAAAGAAGAAAGAAAAAAAAAAAACCCCAACAGAAAAAAACCAGAAAAAAGCCACCCAACAGAGGAATTTATTAATTCCATTTGCAGTGGTGGTTTATTACCAGATTCTTTACTGTAGGCAGCCAACCCCAATAGGAGGCCACCTGACTTGCTTACAAGTGCTCTGAGAGCAGAGAGTTGCCCAGAGTTGCTCAATCGCACTTAGGCCAAGACATATCAGTAATGTCATTAATGTTATTTGACATATTAATAATGCCAATAAACATTTTGAGTAATACCTTTGGCATAAAGATAGGAGGGGAGGGTCGTCTGACATCTGTGTGTGTACAGGTTCCATCTACTTTTTCCTTGACTACAGAATTTATAACCCTGGCAACACAATTCACTATTTCAGGAGGAAAACTCAAGTGACTTCTAAGATCATCTGCCACCCTCTTGCTCCTATATGTGTTAATGGGTCACAGCTTCACTCCCTTGTTCCTCATTTCCCCCCTGGTCTGTTTGTTGTCTGTCCATCCCTGCAAAACATTTCTGTGCACACAGCTACAGCTCCTCCTCAGTGCCCAGCACACAGATCAGTTCCCAACTGGTGTTTCCAAGATCTCCTCTCATGCAAACAATGCTGAGTAGATGTCATATCAGGTGACTTTTGCACAAACTTTTTCCATCAGAACTCTACTGCGGCTCAGTTTTATGTTTTTTTGAGTCTTGGTATGAGAGGTTTGACTAAAGAGGGACCTTACTACAGATTTCAGCCCTTCAGGAAGCATAGTGAGGACAGAGCCAGACTTCTCTTAGAGCTGCACAGCAATAGGGTGAAAGGCAATGCAGCAAGCTGAGTTTTGTCTACATATGGAAGAACAAAAAAAAATCACAGTGTGGGTAGTTAAACACTGGAACAGTGGCCCAGCCTTCTCATGGGACCTTTCCTCTTGGTTTTAAAAATTTAGCTTGTCAAGACTTGGAGCAAACTGACCTGAGTAAGATGTTGAACCATCAGATGGCCTCCAGAGCTCCCTTCCAATCCAAATTATTCTGTCAATCTATATCAACTTATTATCTTACATATTTAGGCTACTAGGGTTTTAGAGAGCACAAGGATATTAAAATTTTGACAACAGACTGCACAAATGAATAAATAAACAGACTTTCCTCCTATCTTGGTGTTAATGAAGTTTTATCTAAGGCTGAATGACACTAATGCCATTTTACAAAAAATGCAGGCTGATAGAGAGTGAGTGTGGATTTTCAAACAATATACTGCAGAAAGATGTGCATTTTCTTTTTTTTTTTTTTTTTTTTAATTCCAAATTACAGATGCAGAAACATTAACTCTTTTTATCTTGACTGGCATCACGCTTCACAATGGGACACTATGAAACCAGTCCAATCATTAGAATCAAAGGAAACCCATTTTGTTGGCATCTGTGGTTTGCAAATCAAATCATGTTGGGCGTTGTTTCTCAGTGACTGTTGGGCATCTTTGTGGTTTTCTGCTTGGCTTTTCAAAAATGCATACAGAGTGGACATGGCCACAGTAAATTACTGTTTCTTCCATAATTTTCCATGCACTGTTGTTTCAGTGGGAAATGGCAGCAGAAATGAAGGACTGCCCAAGAAACAACAGAGAGACACAGGATTCTAAAGGCCCAAAACATGTGTTTGCTATCTTAATTTCTCCTTTATGCCATTGCAGGTTTTGCTTTCTCTTATTAATATTAGTATAACCTACACTACAGAGATATGAAATTAATTAACTTCTGCTTTAATTCTTGAACTAGAAACTGACCCATCATTGTCTTTGAAAGTGATTCTCCCTGTATTTACAATGACAAAACAGTAAATCATATTTTTGGACTTTCGTGGTGAAATAATATGAAAATGTTGCTATGTAAGTTTTCCAAAACTTGTTGTAGATTGTGGCATAATACACCCTCGGCTTGCATGCGCTGAGAAATTGTTTGGATGTAACAAATGGTGATACTCTTGTTGCTTTTCTTGTCTCTAATGGAGAAGAATCAGGACATTGTGGTTGGAGGTCTTGATAAAACATACTGAAGTCAGAGGAAGAACATTTACTGACTTCAGGACTGCATGAGCAGGAGCAACAACCCTAATTTTGAATTTCTTGTCTAATTTTTGCTTAATCCAGATATTCTTAAAAGTTAACATGGTCTCAAATAATTCATAAATTCCCTCAATCTTAAGGCTTTGTTCCCCCCTCCCTTCGAATAGAAGAACAGGCAACTTTATAAAAAAATAAAGCACATAATTCATGGCATTCTATCATCTGAACAGAGAGGTTCACTCACACAAATTGCATGAAGTTGGATGCCCAGTTCCCAAAGATTTCCCTTTTTTTTTTCCAATTTAGTGGAAGCCATGCAGAATGATCCCCCCCTCAACAATCCTGTGGGAACCAGCACTCCAGCCGTAGGTAGGAGAATGGGCAGCCTAAAGCCCTGGCCAGAATCAACCAATAGACAAATCCCTGGAGAGCAGCTTTTTCATTCAGGCAGGCTTGAGGAAGAGAAGATTTGCACAAAAGCAAATTTACTTTGCTGGTGGCTGTTTTGTTGATTAATACCAGCGAGGACGCGAGCGCCGCGTTCCTGCCAGCCCAGGTTTCCATTCAGCCTGACCTCCTGCCACATGATTGGGATAGTCTGATGTTGCCACGGGTTGCCATGGCAATGACAGTGATGATGGCATGTGTTCAGCATAGCCAAATTTGAACCTAATGAGAGCAGATGTGACTTGGAGCTCTCGTCCCTGAAGAGCAGACCTGGTTATATCTCCATGTCTTTTCTTGGGAATCGTGGAGAAGGCCCATAAATGCAACTCTCTGTGAGTGTATTAGCTGTGAACACCAGCGTGGATGGATGAAAATAACTTCTGCTTTCTGTAAACATCATCTCATGAAGCTGAACACACACCCACATGAGGAGAGCTGAGCGAGAGGACAAGCCATGAGGAAAACAAGCAGTCTCATCCATCTGCAGCTCCCTTTGCTGATGTGCATTATCTTCCTTAAACATAAGCAGATTCCTGTGTGTCGCTGTGTGTTATCAGCTTTGGTCTCCACACTTTCCTAAGAAAATAACTACTTCCAGTTGCTGCAGGCCTGTGTGACATGCTACGCAGAGCTGCAAAGCACCATGAATAAATTATGGCTGTCACCAACTCCTCTGTCTGAAAAGTACTGTTACAAAAATAAATTAGCGCTGCCCTTGAGTGCTGCTAAGAGTAAACATCTCACACAGGACTTTGCTCAGGAAAAGAGTGAGACCTGTGCTCCACCACAGCCAAGCCTACACAGACAACATGTTCTCGATGTGAAAGAACAGCCACTGCTCTAAACAATCACAGCGAGATAAAAGGCCCCAGTGCAAGAGAACAACATTCAACCCGTAAGCTTTAGAGACAGTTCCAGCCTTGGTAACTTGGGTCAGGATCAAGGACTCAGCTGGATCACAATCAGGAGAGACGTTTGAGGCTGTTTCATAACTACTCTACAGTTTCTTGGGGAGAGACTGAACCTCCGAAACTCCCTCTGCTCCTGGTGTGTTTTCAGATGGGGATGCCTGAAACAAAGCAGCTCTGAACCTCACCCATCACTGTGTGTGAGTTGTCTCATATTGCAAGAATTGTGGCTTTATCTCTAGGTTTGTAGAAAACAGCTCCAACTTTGGCTTCAGGAACAACACTTGGAACAGTTCTATCTGCATATTGGGGTGGAATAAACTATCCTTTGTATGTGGAATCCTCCCATCTACAGTTTTTCCTGAGGTTTTTCAAAAGACATTATTCTAAACCAGAAGTTCACATGAAAATATTCATTGCTGTGAGCACTTTCTACTAAAACTGCCCAGCAGATTTTCCAGCAGTGGACAAGTAATCCAGAGATTACTTGAGAAGCCAATTTAATCCTCTTCATGTCTCAACATTGGATGAAAACTAACTAGGGCAAACCTGGAAGTTCCTCATGAAAAACTAAGGCACACACCATCCATATTTGTTTCTAAACACGAAAAAGAGACAAGCTAAAAGAACAGGAGGAGGAGTACCATATCATTTTCTGCTCCTCTTAATCCCTATGTGCATCATGAGGCAAGAAGACACAGCTGTAGAGATGTTACACCTTGCTCAAAAGGTAGCTGAGGCCTATGTTTGTTCTTTCAAACATCTGCTGCTCTTTTTCCTATTCTCCCTGCAGATCCTTGTCCCTTCTTTGTTAAGAAATTCATCATAAGTTTTACCCAACTCCTATTTCCAGACTCTAACTTCAAGGGAGTCAAAGTTCAAGGGAGTAGCAGCAGGGAGGGCAGGTAAGCTGCACTTTCACATCGAGGCCTTGCCCCTCATCCTCCACTTCCCCACCCTCACATCTCTGAGAGATGCACCTCTAAAAGCTCCTGGCAACCCTTTAGGAGAGCAGAATTCACTGTGCCCCTGCTGAACATCCTGGAGGGAAGAGCAGGCTCAGCACCAGCCAGGATCCCTGTCTGCTGCTCTCACCCAGGCCATGGAGCCCTGGCCATCCTCAGGCTGGACAGCACAGCAGGACATAGACAGAGAGCTGTCAGTGCAAGCCCTTGGATGGATGGATGGATGGATGGATGGATGGATGGATGGATGGATGGCTGGATGGATGGATGGATGGATGGGGCACCAAAGATGGAAGGAACTTGTAAAGAGGTTTTGTTCCAGCTGCTGGCTGTCTTCCCACCTCCCTTCCTCAGTGCTGAGCAACCCCAACGTGACTCCACTCTCCCCGAGCCCTTCGTAGAGCACCAGGCAGGATCCAGGTGGATCACCCCGTCCAGCACTCTCTGCCTGGTTTGGACATCCCAGGGCCATGGTGGGCATTGAGGTGTGATGAGTGAGGACTGCAGCAGGCCACCAGCCACGGCTGAAACGTTAGCTGAGAGCTGGGAGAAAGGAATCTGCTCAACAGGTGTGCCGGGAGCCTGGCACGGGCGCTTGGCCTGGGGCCAGTGCCACTGAATGTCTGCTGTGTTGCTTCACCAGCTGGCTAGAGTTACAGCAGGGTGGAGGGAATGCCTCTTCATCTGCAGCAGCTTCTTGCTCGCTAGAAAATTCTCCCAATGCTCCTGAGTCATCTACTGCCCAGGAGCCACCACCCCCTTTTCCTCTTGCTTTTCTTTTTTCCACCAGGAACCCATGCAGCTGCTCTTGGCCAGGGGTTGTCCGTCTGCAGTTCCAGTTTGGACCAGGGAACACAGGGCAGCAGGGAGCACCAGCCCTGAGATTTGGCTAGCTCAGGGCAACCATCAAAATCTTTCAGATATGACCTTGACTAGTAACCATGGGCAGGTCAGTGTCTGTTTGTCGGTAAGATAACCTCAGATGAGGGATTTATGCAGCAGCCTCATCCCTCCTGCACAGTTACTCTCAGGACTGCCAGAACTACCTTATCCTAGCACGGAAATTACTCCAATTTCTAGACTGTCATTTCAGAGCTGCCAAGTCAACCTTCTCACCACACAACTAACAGATAGCGATTGGAAGAGATCTAAACACGTTAGGCTTGATGGGTTGGGACAGTTTTAGATAGCAAGCTGAGTAAGAGCTTTCCGAGCCAAGGCAGTATCCTCTGCATCCTCATGACTTCAGCCACATGTCAGCCAGCCCTTGCACGTGAATATGCCTGACTGTCAGCCAGAAAGCTTCCTGATGGCCCCTTGACTCCCTTCACTGGGAGTTTTGGGTGCACAGGACTACGTGATAAAAGAACAGGGGAAGCTTTCTTTGATCAGTTTTCAAACTCTCCATTAACTTTTACTTTTTTAAATAAAAGTTTAACTCTCTATGCCTGAGATCAACAGGAGCTTTGCTTCTCATCTTAATGGCATTTTTGGAAGATCATTTAGTAACTCATGTGCCTCTGTTCACCAACAACAACTTCAGCAGAAATGTTTTTACCAAGTGCTAGCACTACATGGGGCAAATAAGGAAAGAAGCTAGAAAAGCTTGGGCTTGCTATACAAGTGGACCAGCTGTCTCCAGAAAGAAGTCCTGAAATGGGAAACTTCAGGTACCCAAGTCTGTACATATCTAACCAAATGTGGCTGGCCACGGTGTGACCCATTCAGTTCACTGAAAAATCTTTGCCAGACCAGAGCAATAACCAACTCAACTCTGTGTGCTCTTACTCTTATGCTTACTACTTGACTGACCTCCCAGAATGATGAAGTGTAGCAGAATCCATCCAAGAACAGTTGAGATCAAAAGGAGTTTTTCATCACCTGAAAACAAAAACTAACGGAGCCAAAACCATAGATTATCCAGGTGAGCGTTCCTAAATGAGCCTCATTCCTTAATTCTTCCAAACAGCAAGCATGCAATCAGGTCAGGGAGAATTGCTAACCTGAAACAATAATTATGATTTGCCTTTTGTGATTTAGCAATTAATTAGCATATGACTAGTGAGCATTAGGCTTATACAAGATTGCAAATCTGTAGTCCCAACCCCAGCTGGAGGCTCTGTCAGACTACGCTGCTAACATAAGTCTTAATAAGTGGATTGGTAATCTTTGTTATGGGTTTCTTTCCTGTTCAGAGGGTAAGAAACATCCCATTCCTCTAGGTCTGAACCAGGATTAATTGATTGGTCTCATATGAACCTGAAAGCCATTACGAGCATGAAGGATGAAAAGCAATTCAAACTGCTTTATTACCATTTTCTAGTAAAGTACCAGTTTAGACTCTGGACCTACTGTGAAGCAGCAGGTTTCCAGATATTGACTGTGCTGGCATGTGCTTCTGGAAAAGAGGAAACGGCTGATTCCTAAAAGCAGAAACATCTGCTCAAGTCATGAACACGCTTTCTGTCTGAGGCCAAGCAGCAGGACTGCTAAAGAAGTCCCTGTGCTGCCAGCCACATTGGCCAGAATCACAGCAAAACAGTGGTGAACTGTGAACCATGCTGATTCTCCTTCACCCTCAACCTAAAATATTTGTTTTATGGGGCCCACCATAGCCCTCACCATGCTGGCTTTTACAAATAAGGCACAGAGAGTGTTTTCTTCCCCGCAGGCATGGGTGGAGGAGCAGAGTTGTTTGTGCAGGAAAGTCATCAAGGAGCCCAGAGAGGCCAAACTTACCAGTCTGGGCACAGCACTAGAAGAATCCACATTTTTTATTATGGTTGTTCTCATATACCAGTTTCTTGGGCTGTTTGATGCACTTGTCAGCCCATTTAAATCAGTGTATCTAGCAAAGTGTTCCTGACAAGGTAATGAACAAGTATAAAAGAGTTTGGCCCAATGAATGTAATATTAATGGTAGGATCCCATCTAAGATGCTTTCCTCATCTGCCCTGAGCTCAGTTGATTTGACAGAATTCCAAAAGTAAATAAGGGGAAGTGACCATTCCAATGCTTTTCTTGAAGTTGCAGAGCTGCAAAATCCAGGTATAAATATCAAGATACTTTTCAAAGTTTAGTACTACTGGCAAGGGAATATGATTGAAAAACCTATCATTGGGATATTGGTCACAAGTTGTTAGAAATCAAATTTTCTCCTCCTTTTACCCTGAATTAGAAGGGTGGACTTTTCTATTTGCATCAGGAGGACAACATTCTTAAAATCAAAAGAACGACAGGAAAGGGAGCAGTCAGCAAAATTCAACCTTGTATCAATGAGCAGTGTGTGTAGACTTATATTCTGCAAAATAACTCAAGCAGAGCATGAGCCGAATTTCTCCCACTGAAGTCATCAGACACTGACCATAAGCAGTTCCTAAAGTCCTTGTGGAAGGAGGGCCTCGGGGCTGGACAGAGCCCAGAGAGGAGGAGAGCGCACAGCCAACCTGTGGGCCATGTTTTCCAGCTCCTGCTACACCTTCCCAACAAACTGCTTACCCCTGTTGTCTGCTTCACAGCGTTGTGAGGACATTTCCTGCTTCAGAACGAATGCTGCACCCTTTGATCCTGCCTGAGGCCCACAGATGAGAACCTACAGCAAGGGGCTCTTCCTTCTTCTTGCTCCCAGCCCTCACGAAACCACGTCTCCACCCTCACTTCAGAAATTCACTCGAGCACGTGCTTAACATTAAGGTCATGCAGGACTTATGTATGTGATTAAAATGAAGCGTGCATCTGAATGCTGTGTGGAACTGGGACCTCAATGAGGATGGCTGTTGGATCAACCTGCTATGACCTCTGCTGAGCTGATTATAACTCAGCCTTTTGTAGCATTCTGTTTTTCCCCAAAAGTCATAGTTTATCCACTGTGTCTTGTACCAGAAATTTAAATGGTTCCGGCTTTTGGTTTTTTAATTCTTTTTGTTCCCTATAACACTATGCAAATGACATTGATTTTTCTAGCCATACAAATATTTGAGATGATAGGAAAGATTTTCCACACACCCCCAGCCTCCCCCAACCCATTCACTAACACCTTTTGTGCACCAAGGAGGCATATGAAACATAAACACACCTTGGGTGCTTTTAAAGTTGTAGGAAGCAAATAAAATCCATTTCTGTAAAAATTTCAAGTTTCTACAAACCAAGCTTAAGAGAAAATAGGTGGGCGTTGGCTTTGAGTGTGCAGCAGAACAAAGAAGAATGGTTAATCACCCACACCACAGAGATTCCTGACTTGTCCTCTTTTGACCATTGAAAAACGTGGTGGCATAAATAATCAGGCAGATTTCCTTCACTTTCTCTTCTGAAGGAACATTGCTTTCTTGCTGGAAGCTCAGAGAGGAACTCTGAACACACCTGACTGATCGCAAAGCAGAAGGAGATTTTTAATTTTTGTTTTGCAGATTCATATCTATGGATTATGCTAGACTACTATCCCAAAGAGAAAAAAAAGAAAACAAAAGCAAAAACAAACGAGCCCTGGGATCATCTGCATCACTGCTGTAAACAGATTAGCCCCATGTCATGTGAAAACTCCTTATCACACAGCTGGGATTTAATGTGTGAGGACTCACCCTCTGCTGTGTGGCCCTGCCTGTCCATTCCACCCCATGTTCCAAAGGCAAAATATTTTAGCAGTGCTTTTTCCAATTTACCTATCGCCCATATTATGAACAGAGACAGTTGATCTTCCTTCTGATTTTTAATCCTTTCCCCTTTCTGTCCAGAAGGACTGCTTAACCTAAAACCTTAATCCTTAAGCTTGGAAAGTCTGTAGTCACTTGCCTTCATAACCATGTTAGCTTTATCACTGCATCATCAGAAGTACTATTTTTTTTTTTTAACAGAAAAGTCGATGTGCTAAGCCTCTCCTCCAGCACTGCAGTCTTCTGATATTTCACCCTGAGATACAGCTGGTGTCCTTGCCCAGTCTCATAGCCGGGGCACTTTTTAAATTTAGGTTTATTTTACCATCCCCAGCAAGCCAGGAAATCTCGGCTAATCTAGAACCAAAGGGTTAATAAAAATTTCACATCTTACCCTGACAGAAGAGAAAAAGAGCTGTTTACCTTGAGCAGGCAATTAAAAACAGGGGTGAAAGCCCAGCATCATGAAGTTGAGGAAAGCTCTGCCATCCATACCAACCGGCCAGAATTCTACCTGGCATGTTTTATTTGGTTCCTGGGTGCCCTTAGCTTTGGCTCTGCTCTCTTTGAGCAGAGGCTCTGCAGCAGCTTCAGCCCTTTCCTTTCCAGTGAGAAACCACTCGTATAATTGAGTGTATGATGTTTCCTTTTGCTTTCCCCAAGAGTGGCTAATAACCTCACCCTTTATTAGAGATGGGAAAAAGCACATAAGAAAGAGATGCTGAAAACCAAAATTCATTATTTCTGCCACTCATGGAGGACTTTTTCTTCATTAAGCGAGTTATCTTGAGGGCATAAGGGAGCTTTAAATCCTTTTTCTCTGGTTCAGGCTTCTGTTCTCATACACTTTTACCACTCCATCCAAGCATTTCTCCACTTACAGCCCTGGCACTTCATTTTTTTGGTCTTCCTACTACACCCCTCACCCAGCTACCTCTCCCCAGGATCTGTTCTTTTAAAGACGTACAGAACTTCTCTGTGATACATGAGATGCCTCTGTTTATACAAGATATGCAAAATATATGCTTCACATTTTTATGTCCCACTATCAAATTGGGTAATATGAGATTAAATAAAGCACAGGAATAGTCTTGTTTAGCTCTCTGGTATTCATGAATGAAAAGCTGAAGCCTCTTTTTTTCCTGAATATTTACATTTTGAGTCTTAAATGTGTTTATAGTATAACTATTCATAATTTTATTTTTTTCTTTAACTCATGAAAAAAGAATTGAAGACAATATATTCCACTTTTTTTTTCTTTTGGAAAAGGCTAACTTTTCATGAAAAACAGAGAAAATTTGTAATATAGCAAACAAAGATTTACAAGTTTAGATTTAAGTGGTTGCTTCACATGAACAACAATCTTGTAGAATTTACATTTTTTTAAAAAAAGTTATGAGTGAAAAGAATGGTCTAGCAGTTAATATCTGACATCATAAATTCATCAAGAATTCAAGAAGGACCTATAAAATGTCCATTACATGACTTTTGTGAGAAAAGCAAAGCAGTTAAAACTTCAGTCCTTAATATCCAGAGTTTCATGCCCGATCTATAGGGAAGGCATGCAAATACAGGCTTCATCACATGGAGTTTTCTGGAATTACAAATTATTCCATATTTCTGGTATGACTGCCAGCACAGATCTGGATTCCTGCAGAGGAAAGTCAACCCAGCTCCATCAAAACCACTGTCACCACACCGTTACCTACTGGGCAAGGATTCTGGGGACAAAAATGGAGAATCTGTGTTCCCCCAGCACTGTCAGTGTGCCCATACCCAGCACAGGTGGCTTGTGTTTCTCAGTTTCCATCAGATTCCTCCTCTGGAAGGCTTGTCAGCTGCCTGGTACGATTAAAATAAAATAAAATAAAAATAACATAAAATAAAATAAAAAAAATAAAATAAAATAGAAAAAAAGGGGAGGGGAG
>VZTJ01000580.1:656979-673873 GCA_013397795.1 Orthonyx spaldingii | reverse complement strand
GGGGGTTGGGGTGGGGGGGAAATATGGGGAGATAAGTGAGATACCAGCCGAGCTTTCGGGGTGGGGGGCGCCTGAGAGGATATGTGTGTGTGTGCGAGGTCTGGATGGTGCTGTGCGTGTGGACTTGGATCAGAGACGGGAGACACACGGAGGAGAGAAAAGCTCCGTGCTGGCACGACCCAGGCAATCGGGTGACCTCTTTCTTCCTTCCTTTCTTTCTTTCTTTCTTTCTTTTCCTTTCTTTCTTTCTTTCTCGCTCTCTTTTCTTTCTTTCTTTCTTTCTTTCTTTCTTTCTTTCTTGCTTTCTTTCTTGCTTTCTTCCTCTCCCAGCCAGCCACTCTCCCCCTCCTCCTCTCTGTCCTGGTCCCCTCTGGCTGCCCTGCTCGCCGCTGGCGAGGCTGGTCCCTCACCCCGCGGGGCTGCCCCGGAGTTGGGATGCGGGGGTCCCCGGCGGCGCCGGGGCTGGGGGGCTGCTGGTGCCCGCAGGAGGTGGCTTGGAGGAGGACAGCGTTCAGCTGGAGAGCAGGAGCCATTACACACGCTTGTGCTCTCCTTTGAGAGAAAAGAGAGCGAGAAGGGAAGAAAGGAAGGGGAAGGAGCCCACTTCTACTCGCTCAGTTCCCCGATGTCCTTACCTTTAAACCAGGCAAGGGAGAAGGCGCTTTCTCCTCTGCCCCTTTCTCAACCCACCCGGAGCAGGTTTCTCCCTATCTCTCCCCCTCTTTCCCTTTCTTTATCTCCCTGTCCTCCATTTGCAAGCTGTCTGCTTTGGTTCCAGTCCAGGCTCCACAACACAAAGCTTCTCCTCGCTCTCACACACATGCACACACACAGTCCACAGGCTCTTTATGTCTTCTGGAGTAACCTTCTCCTTCCCCCCCCGTGCCCCCCGGCTCTCCTCAGCATTGTGGTTTCTATTCTCCACACGGAGAGATCCTCCTGGAGCTTCATGTGGTCGTGATCTGATAGGATTTCTCCCCCTCCCTTCCTTCACCTCCCTCTTTTTGGGGGAGAAAAAGGGAAAAGTTTCATTTGTTTTTCTGGTGTTTGGAAGGGGAAAGACCTCCAAGTTTTGAGTGCTTTCTGCTCCTGCTTTTGTGTGCGCGTCTGTGGGGGTCTGTTTGTCTCATGAAGCTGCTTGCATGTCTAAGAGGAAGTGACTAGTTTGGCAGAGAGCTGTGATCTGAGTCAGGTAAGCCATGTCATGTTCTCTAGCTCCACCAGAAAATGGAGGAGAGAGAGAGTAGACAAAGCTGAGATGGGAAGTGCTCCTAACATTGTGGATGCCTCTCCATGTTTCGAGGCTTTGCTGGGCAGGAGCTGGCTTAATCATGATTTTTTCCCCTAAGGTTTTTCCTTCAGATTTTTCAATGCACAACATTGTGATGGGTCTTCTCGCTGTCTTCATGCTATCAGGAAATGAGGATTGGAGGAAATTGCTCAGATTCTCCTTCACACAGAGAAACACATCCTCAGGCTTTTTTTCTCTGATGCTTTCATGCGGAGGTCACCTTTCTAGATATTTTTCTTTGGTTAAGGACCACAGAATTTTGGAGGTTGATCAGTTGGCCAAGTAAATAGTGTATATAAGCATATATTTATAGATTTCTGAAAGCATTTGGAGGTAAGTGCATGCAGCTTGAGGCTGCTCAGGTTCTTCCAGAGGGTATCATGAAATGTCTCTTTTTTTCCTAGGTGATGGTGCCTGATTTTTGGGATTTTTAACATCTCATTTTCAAGAGCATTCCTTCTTTTGGATGTGTTTTAAATTAAGATGGAATATTTCTCCCCACTCACTAGGTTGCATTAAAGTGATACTGGCAAGCTTTTAGTAGGTTCCTCAGAGCATCATAACATACATAATTTCTCTTGGAAAAAGCAAAACAGTTTTCACAGCTGTCTTTTTGGTGTCATAAAATATTTTTTTTCCCTGAAAACTTACAGCAACATTCTTATTGTGATTTTAATGTCATTATGGAAACTTGAGATCTTTAAAGTGAGATAGCAGTGGAGCAGGAATTCGTGTGCTGTGTTTTTAACCCACCTTTTAATCCGAACCAATTTTGAGTAGACCCAAAGCAGGCTTTGGATTTTTTCCCACCCACTGAAATTTGCACAGTAGATGCAGTTCCTCTAAAAGTTCAAAATGCATCCTGAAATGCCAGGGCGCAGTGCTGCTGAGCTTGAAGGCACAGCTCCATGGAGAGGTGTGAGTAATATCCAGACATTGGGGTTACTCTGAGGTGTTTTAAGAACAAATATGAAAAGATGCTAAGAGGCAGGATGGGGGAACCAGTGAATCTGCATCAGAACACGCTCCCGGATGTGCAAAAAACCAGAAAGATTTTTGAGGGTTGCAGTGATGGGTGATGAACTTGATATACATCTTAAAAGTTAAAATCAATGCCCTTGTTTTATTTTTTTGATGTGGAAGAAATTTTTTAATGCGTAATCTAATATACCTTGGAAGGATATTGCTTTATCAACTGTGCATTTCTTAAGTTCTGGTTGCTGATGCATCACCCAAATTACTGAGATACTCTGGTTGTCTCCACCTTTCAGAAGAGGGCCATGGAACATACCATTTCAGGTATGTTTAATCTTACATTTTGACAAAAAGAGAGGTTAACTGCTTTTAGTTTTGGGGGTTTGTTTGTTGGTTTGTTTTTGCTGTTATTGTGGTGTTTTGGATTTGGTTCCCACCGCCCCCCTCCCGAGGTGATATTCTTTGATGCATTTTTCAGTCTCTGCACAGGTCTAAGTCAGCCATTGAAGAAAAACTGAGAAACTGCCCAGTGACCTTTGCTTATTTGGGTCAGATCCCAAATATCCGTGCCCTGTATGGACTGTATGCAGAGTGCTTGTGGTTCAGAGCTGTGAATCTCCTCTTACTTGTGGAGAGGTCAGCCCAGTGCTGGCACTACAGGGTGCCCTGCAGACACACTGCCCTTGAACGTGGCATGTGCAATCCAAGAACAACTCTGAGATTTAAGATCAGGATCTTTATGGGAGGGCCTCTTATGCCCTAGAAAACCAGACAGCATTGCAATAGTTTTCAGCTGGAGTGAGAATAGTGGTGTTTTAATGTTGGGGTTTTTTTGGTTTTTTGGTTTTTTACTGGGTTTTCCTCACTATGAGACTGAAACCTCTTCAGAGGGTTATATTCTTGTGAATGGTGTTTCTTGCTGTAGTTTTGCCTAGACAGACTGAAGTTCACCTTGCTGTTAAAATACTAGCTGAAGAGTTTTTATTAAAACAAAAATCTCCAAACAACACAGAACAATTTACCTCCCCAAAATCACAAACAAACAAACAAATAAGAAAAACCCCAAAACCCATTGGTTTTTAAAGAACCTCCAGAAAGATGATCTTAATTCATTCCATGGTGGTGACGTGAATGTTTCTCCTAATCAGGCATAAATTTCTTCATTCATACAATGGCTTTCAATTGCTTTTGGGCACACAGAAGCTCATCTTGGTGTAAGCTCTAATAGAAAGAATAAGCATTGATACCTTATTCTCCAGTATTTAAGTATACCTTTCTTAATCACTTTTTTCACACCTATTAAACATAGTCTATGAACCACTCCTTTAAAAATATGTAAACAATTATTTGATTTCCTTTTACACTTTCACTAGCTTCATACTGGGTTATGTTGATGAGAAACTTAAGATGTCATGTTTACAATTTCCTTCCATAATTAAAAATACTGTTTTGTTGCAAGAGGGAAACAAAAAATACTATAATGTCTATGCTTAGACTGTGAAGAATATGAGTATATAATGGGGTGCTGGAAAGGGAAAGCAGGACAACTGCAAGTGGAAATGGAAAAAAATAAGATAATTCCAATGCAGTAACCCTTATAACAAATTCGTTAGTGTTGTGAACTTTGACTTAATAGCGGACTGACTTTTATGAAGACCGATAAAAGGATGATTAAAAAGAGAGTTGACGAGTAGATGACTATTGTTCAACGTAGATGTCTGGACATCTGGCAGATGTTCCTCTGGGCCCCAAGGAATGGGCAAGTTTAATTTTAGCCTTAAAAAGGAAATGGGAAGAACTTAAGTCTTATAATAGTACAACTTAAAGTCTCAGGAAGGTTACTTCAGAAAAGCTCAAAAGATGTCTCTTGAAATCTGGAAACTCCCAGAAACCTGGTGCAAATTAGCTTTTCCTATTGGGTTTTCCTATTATTTCAAACAACATGTGTGGAGTTACAATATAAATTGAGATGACCTCAGTTTACTGTAACACTTTCCCTGTGTGGTGTTGTGGATAATTTCCTTAATTGGGCAGAACAGCACTGCTTTGAAGTAAGAAACTGCACAAAAAGGACTCAAAAGTGTGAAACTGGTGAATAGCTGTGTACTGTTCATTAACTAATATTGTCCCGTGTTGAAGCTTCACCAGGCAAACTTAGGGATAAATGCAAAAGTCTCCAATGAAATAGTGATTTGAAGAAGCTGCTAATGGAGGAAGGAGGTCCTGTTTTTCACAGATCAGGAAAGGTCTACAAAGGCCAAGATGTCTGTGTCGTTTCATGTATTTTGTTTCCTTGTGTTTTGTTACACTTCCAGTCCATTGTAGGAGAAAAAATAATGGAAATACTCTTTTAACATCGTACGTTTCTCCATAGATATTTCTCTATTTGAAGTAAAAGATGATGTATTTTTTGTACTTGTTCTGGATGAATATGGTCTGCTACCCATGCCAGAACTGTGTAATTGGCTTAGCTTGCATTGTTGATCCAAGATGTGGTCAAGTATGAACTTCTAATTGCTGGCTTCAGCAGAGGTGTTGAACTTCATCAGCCCAAATGCTTGCTTGCTTTTCAAACAGTTGCTTCGCTCTAGAGCACTAAATAATCAAGAAGTCTGTGGGCCCATAGGAGGCGAGCAGGAGGTCTGCTAAGTGTTAATTGAGGAGAGAATGAGAAATGCCATCTTACTCTTCAGAGAGTGAGAATAATTTTTGAGGGGGGGGGGAAAAAGTGTGATGAGAGTGAAGGTTGCTTAAACATCTGCTAACTTCTTGGAGAGAGGAACTCGAATTGTTTAACCAAGAGGTGCTGGAGAAGGTGGTGTGATGCAAGTCCTCAGCTGCTGGCAGAGACACAGTTAACACTGTGAACGGTTGAACTTCAGCATGGCACTTCTCCAAATGAGTTGACTGTTGAAAATAAAATGTTCCAGAAGAACTGGGAGAACAGGAAAGAAGTTAAAATAGCATGGTTTGTATGCCAGTGCTGAAAGAAGAAAAGGGGGGAGGACGGGAGATAGATCAACTTATGATAATTATCTTGTTGGTTGTAGCAAAAAAAAAAAATAAAAATAGGGCTTTAGTAGAAGTTTCCAAAGTTAGGGGACCAGGCTTAATAGAATGTGGTCTTCGTTTGTGCCCTGAGTTTTGGAAGTATTCTGCTGTCAGCTTGTGTTTGGGAAGTTCAACCCATAGGTTGATACAAAGTCATGTGAGACTGTTGTTGGGTTCTGTTCTGTTTTGTTCTTTTAACTTTAAAAACAATACCAAAGACCTAAAAAGTCTGCACCTCATCTCCTGAGCTTTACTAGGCTGTGCTGGAAGTTGTGGCACAAATACATCTCTGAAGGGATGTGAAGGAGAGGAGAGAGCTTGAGATAAGGAAAGGGAAGTCTTTGTGTCTGGTGTCTTAGAGTTAAACAATATCAAGTGCAAGGTAACTTTGGTTTTTTTCTGTGCTCTTTTCAGCTCTCTGGGAGTTGAAGATCTTGGTGCAGTTGCTTTGGTCAGCTTGAGGCAACATATGTTACTGCAGTAACTCAAAATATCCTGGCCTAATCACTACTTGAAGGAACTTTTCTTTAAGCAGTGTTTGTGAAAGAGCTTTCCCTCATCATTGGTTTTGACTGCTTTGTAGTCTTTTTTGGAGATACAGTGGTTATCAGAACATCAGTTCCAGACCTAGCAGCAGTGCTATACATTGTATTTTACCTTGATCAAAAGCCTCATGGTTTTTGGCTGGTTTTTGTGGTGTATTTATGGACCTCCACAGCTGGTGTCTAGGGGCAATACAGTGGGGTTTTGCCTTGGGCTGAAAGCAGCTCCTTAGGTAGAAGATGGCAAGATCCATCAAGAGAAGCAATTAATTTAGTGTCGTTTAGCTGGTAATTGAAGGAAGATGGAAATAGGAGATCTCAGGATGTTCAGGAATTGTTCTTGAGCGGAGTCAAATGCAGTCTCTTTAAGAAGACTTGCTTAATAGTGTCACCATGAAGAGCTGTAGGCACAGCATCAATGTCATGAGTGATTAGGAAGGCCTTATTTAGAGCTTATGAGGGTAGCAATCATTGCAAGGCCAGTATGTGTTGAGGATGAATAATTCTGAGAAAGCACTGGGCTATTTATTAGTTTTGAACCAGTTATATTAAGTATCCAGTTCTTGAAGTGTGTCACTTGTTACTTCCTGGTGGAAAATAAGACCTTCTAATTGGGATTATGTGTGAAGAAGCTAGGTGCCTGCATTATGTGGCTGTGTTTTTCCTTCTTCTTCCAGTTCCAGGAACGTGCACTTAATAACTTGATAGTCATTTAGATAATGGGTGCTCAGCAGCCCTGGATGGTGTACTTGCAGCACTTGTTACAGGTGTAGGCTCTATGCTGACCTGAAGATTAGGAAATGGGATGTTCCTCAATGGCATTACTGTTGCTATTAAAAAGGTCTGGAAAGGGGCCTGAGAACCCCAGCTGCTGTCATGGTGTGGAGGAAGTCAGGCCTTCAAAGGATACGAGGATTAGAGCTTCAGGAAAAGTTAATGGTAGCATCAGCACAAGTAGAAAATAGGCAGAGCTATTCAGCAAACAGAAAAAAGTAGGCTAAGGCATGCCATAATTATGTGCAGTGGAAACTTGCTGCTAATAGAGCAGTGGCATGGGGTAGAGAGGCAGGAGAACAATTTTTCAAGACAAAACAAAGCAGACATTGCAGAGAACGATACAGGAAGACTGAGGATTCAGTGTGCTCGTGATAATGTGAAAGAGAAGACTTTGTTTTGAAAGATGCTAAAAATGGAATCTTCTGATGCACATGTGGTCAGTGTTTCCGTGGCCTGGTAGGACAATGGGGGCTTCTTTGCATTGCTGGAATGAGCAAACTCTTCCTTTCCGCCTGCAGCTCTTAGGTTCAGACAGTGGCTCAGGGTGGTATCGGTGGCTGCGGAAAGAAGGCATCACAGGATGTTCCTTTTGGGAAAGAAGATGGGTCATCCTGGGTTGGACTGTTGTCATGCAAATGCTTCAGAGCACAATGGCCACTTGTCACAGGAGCCAGGCAAACACATTCCTCCCACACACCGTCCCCAGACCTCTCCTTGCTGGCAAAGAAAAGAGCAGGATGGGGGGAATGTGGCGCTTGGAACCTGTGCCTCCAGCAAACACATGTTTTTTGGATTGTCTCCCCATTTGTCAAATAAACAGCAGAGCTAAGGGAAGACCACTTGTGCTGGAAGATTTTGGTACAGCATGATGGTGACATGGAGGCTGGTTCATTTGCCTTCTAATGACTGACTTGCTTGAGAATTTAATTGAGTGTGCAGCTGGGAAAGGGATCATTAATAAAGGCCTTGCTGTGGTCCAAAAGTCAGATTTCAGCTGGTTGATGATGCTGAAAAGGTTTTTTGGTTTTTTTTTCCTTTCTGCCTCCCTCTTGTTGCTATTGAATGGATAGCTGAAATAGATCCTAGGTCAGAAATTCCAGAGGGATTGGTGAAGGTGGTTTATGTCAGTGGTGGTTGTTTAACAACTTCTTTGTAATTTCCTTTTTTTTTTTTTTTAATTTTTAATTTTCATGTTTTTATTAAACAAAGTGATAACTGCAATCTGAGCTGTATTTGGAATAGCTTGAGGAGTGCTGGTCTTGCGGGGATGCAGTGAGTCAAGGATGAGTACTCAATCTCTAGTTGAGCAAACAGCTTCTGGAGAGAACTTAAGAGGCCCGTGGATGTTTATTTATTTTAACTCAGCTTTGGATTCTTCAGTTCTAGTCAGACTCAGCTAGATTTGTGGGCATGTGGTTCTTTGTAAGGGGATTTGGGTCTTTCTGGTCAAAAACAAAGGAGACCGAAGAATTGCTGTCTAGCCTTGAAAGCTTGCTCTTAATTTTTTTTATTCCTTCAGCCATCTATCCTTCTACTCAGTAAAAATAGGCATAATTAGGATCTAACAGGGATATTGGAAATTAAGACCCTGATGCTGGATTCTGCTGCGGTGTGTATTGAAACAAATCAAGATAAGATAAGAAAAGCCTCCTTTTGTGAGTGGTTCTGGTGTGTGACTGGAGCACACCTGCTCTGCTCTTGGCAAGTGCTTGAGAGATGAGAGGTGGTTACCTGCCACATTGTTTCTGTGTCACTGCTGTAATTCTGACTGATCCTGTCTTCTCAAGAGTGTTGTTGCTTGTGGTGAGTATGGACAAATATATATATATATACATATACAGTACCTACTTAGTTGGTGATGCAGCAAAGTTTGGAAGGCAGTGGCCAACGGAGTCATCTTCTTGTTTTCTTCTGTGATGTGAGACAAGCGGCACTGTGAAAACAAACAAATAAATAAATAAAATGTCAATGTGAACCAATTTGGAATTATTTCTCTCCGCATTTGATTGGAAGCTCTGATCTTGCATTTCAGTTTTTCCATCCCTTTTGTCTACAGCTGGGTGGCTCTGGCTGCTGGGTGTGGGACCTCCCAGCACTGGTGGGCTCTGAAGCCTTGCTTCTATCCTGCTCAGCTTCTAAATAGCTTGACAAATGTAAAAAAATGTAACAAATGGCTGATGGAAAATTGAGAGCAGCCAGACAGCTCTCAGCCTGCTTAATTAGGTCCTTGACTGCTGAATTGTTCCTGCCCCGTCATATGGCTGTGGCTTGCAGCCCTGCGAGAAAGGGTTTGGGTTCCTGGTCAGGAGAGCATCTCAAAAGTTGAATTAATGTAACTTGAAGTCAGTGTGGACAGGTTCGTTTTGGTCTAAATGACCTTTTATCTCCGCTGGGGGAGGGCAGTGGGGAGAAAGGGTATCAGCTTTCAGCTGCGTCAGGTCATGTAGAGGCCAAGTTCTCTTGCCTGCGCTCAAGCCTATGGTGTGAAACAGCCCAGTGTGCAAGAGCACCAGGCCTGGGCACAGGAGCACCCCAGCAGCCCTTCTGTAGGTAAACATGGCCCAAGGCCATGTTGTGCATCAGCACAGATGGTGAATGCCACCTCGGGGCCTTCAGGATGGGTGTGTTTAACCCTTCAGTGGCTCCTGGGGTGTTTCCATCCTGGTAGGTTGAGAGGAAGCTGTTGTTGCTCAAGGTTTCTCCTGCCAGAACACCCCATGCATGTGTGAGACCTGAAATCTCTGGCTCCAAGGACATAACTGTATTACTCACTGGGACTGCTGAGAGAGTGAGTCAGTGTGTTTGGGTCTCTGCATGAATAAATGAGTAAACCTGAATTATTTTAAAACGATCAGATTTGCAGAGGTGATAAAACACTACAATGAATTTTCCATTCCACGGCATCTATAGATGTGCTGCTCTCCTTCCACCGTGGGGCAGGACAGTGGCAGGGAAGACAAGATTTTCAGTGTGTTCTTCTCCCAAGGAACCACATAAAAAACCTGCTGAGGCTGTACTCAGAAAATGTCTTTCAGACAGTCAGAAGTTGCTTGGCAGGATGTCAGGCAGGTTGACCAAAGGTTACATGAGTTGTGCTCCTGCAAAATGAACATGAAATGGTCATTGCCCTCCATGGTTCTTCAGAGCTTCCACAGGTTCACCAGTGGTGTACAGGAATACAGTTTGCTTGCTGGTACTCTGGTCTTATCTCTGAAGATATTTATTTTAAGAATTCATGTCTACATAGGTTTGTTAATACTGTACTGTAATATCAGATGGGCTGCTGAGACCTCAAGGGGGTGAGGAATCTATTTTTAGTGTGTTTGAAGGGTAGATGATGTTTCAGGTTGTGGAATGACTTTCTAGGGGGCCTGTCACCATATACTGAAGTTTTGTATGTCATGGCAGTGGAGGCCAGTCATATGATGATGAGTTAGTAACTTAAATGGGACATAAAAAAAAATCCTGCTCTTTGGGGAAATTTTAAAGATAGATGGAACTAAAATGTCACACAGCCTGTTCTCATGCTTGCTGCCTTGATGTGCTGAAGACATCTAATCCTCTTTACAGGTGAAGTGAATTAAGCAGTCTGCTTATGAGCTGAAGGCAATACCTGCTGATCTGTTGACATCCAGATTGGAGGGTTATTCATGTCTCAGTAAGACTTTTAGTAATGGATGACCACAAGAACGTTGTAGCTGTGCAGGTAGTGTGAAGAAGATGGTTTGTGATGATCTCCTTGCCCATCAGAAGTTAGTCACATGTAGGAAGTTGGACAGTAGCAGTGCCATCCTCTTTGAATATATCTGACACCCCAGCCTGCAGAGGTTTGGAGCTTTAGGTTGAGAAGATCCAGCCTCAAGACAAATGCATGTGTGCAGCAATCTGAGCACTGCATCCAGTCGTGCTTTCAAAGAACTGCGCTGTGGTGGTAGTCACGAAGAACAGATTTTAATGATTTATTATAGTTAGATTTTATGTGGATTTACTTCCTATTTTCTTTGGAAGAAAGCAAAACTGCAACTTTTACAGGATTATTCTTACATTCCTGGCATTTTGTTTAGTGTGCAGGCATGTACGCTTTATTTATTTATTTTATAACTGCTCACTGCCACTGTTAGGAATGTTAACAAAGGCTTTTTAATAGGTCAGACCTCACCACTGTTGCATTTCCATGTTACCGTGGTGCATTTGGTAGATAATAGATGATGGGAGCTAAAGCCCTTATGCTGTAAGAGCTCATTCATGTGAACAGTCGCTGTGCTCTGATTCTGAGTTTTCACTGCAGCTACTTGTGTGAGTAAACATTTGAAGATCAGATCCTTAGCTGCATGGAGTAATTCTTGTGGAGCTTTCAGGGAGGCGTTCGAAAATTACATCTTGAATTGAGGATGCCCTTAACTTTCAACAGCTTCCACCTACATACATGAGATGCTCATTTGTGGTTGCATGTGAGGGCATGGCTGTAGCAGATTTGCAAGATTTCAGCGGAAGCATATGCATAAGATAATTCTTTCACTTTCATTCATGTGCTCCTTGTTTCATTCTCACTCTTTGTATTTTGACAGCAGGAGCATGTATGTTTTAAATACTCAACTTTGACTTCAGTTACTGCTGGCATGTCCCTGAAGTACGGTTTCATGTGGCTTTGCAGATGTTCTGGTGAGAACATTCCTGTTGCTGTGGTGCCTGTAGATGATGTTCACACATTCTGGAGCCCAGTCATTAACTGTGGTGCTTTTGGAATGCATTTTTTCCCCTCATTTTTTTCTTCTTAATTAAGGGATTGGCTTGAATAGATACTAATATGGCAATGGTTTGTTGAAGACGAAAGTGTTTTGGATCAGGAAGAATGCAGCCTAAGTCTTTCTACAATGACAGGAGCATGTACCTTTGTGTGTGTGTACATAATACAAGTTCCTATCCATGTGGTTCATGCTGCTGTGGTGGTTCATCTGGCAGACTATTTAAATATTTAATCCAAAAGATCTTGTTCTCTGTTGGTGTGAAGCAGTGTTTCCAGTTATTTTTAGGTCATTTTTGTCTTAGCAACCCTGTTGGAGATAAACCAGGTACAAGTGCTCCAAACTGTCCCTGTGTTTTGGTAGAAATTAATAAAGTTTAATGGTTTGGTCCCAAGGGGAGAACAGACCATCTGGTTAGCAGAAGGTTAGGCAAAGCAGTCCAGCTCTGAGAGTGCCATAAACCAACCCAGAATATCTGGTCGTGTGTCCAGTTGCTGCATGTATTAAGCGCTGAAATGGTGCTTTCAGATCTGCAGAGCCAGCAGTTCTGTTACCACTGCTGTGACGCAGGAGATAATTCTGTTGGGCAAGCATCAGCATGGGGGTGGATCTACAGCACAGGATGTGTAATGTCAACATGAAGCATGGGAGCTGGCAGTAAGAAGGAAAGCAGCCATTTCATGCCAGTGCAGGAAGCCCAAATAGATTTTTCCCCCTCTGCATCTTGTCCTTTTGTGCTGCTTTGTTACTTGGCATTAAACAATTACCTTCTGCTTTGTCATCTGAAAACTTCAGCCCAGCAGAGTTTCATTTCTTCCTCTCTTTCTCTTTCTGAACCTGTGGGGTTTTTTTCTTGGGTTTGTTTTTGGGTGGGTTTGTTGGTTGTTTTTTTTTGTTTGTTTGTTTTGGGTGTATGTTTCTTTTTTAAAAAAAACCAAACACAAGCCAATGGAGTGCACTCCAGAAGCATGTCTGATGGATTATAAAAGGGGCTGGGGGGAGGCTGAAGGGCTAAGCAGATCTGGAGAAAGATGAGAGTTCAGTCATGTGCAAGTACTGAGCTTCAGATGAAGCTCCATTGTAGATCCTTTTGGCTTTAGTGCAGACACAGTTTGTTCAAATGCTGTAACCATTTGAGAACATTGAACTGCAGCTGCAAAATGCAGAAGGTATGAAATGCTGCAATACTGTGTAGACCTTGAAGCTCTGTAATTACTATGAAACTGTGGAAAGCTACTGTAACTGTTCCTGCTTTCTTTTTAGCAGAAATGCACTTCTAGAACACCTTCATCCAATTTATCTAAAGTCGTGACTCCCTTTTTGTTTTTAAAGAGCCAAATATTGTTACATGTCTAAACCTGCAGAAAAAAGATTTCTGAATAAGCTTACTAAACATTCAATGGACTTAAAAAATCTGGTGATATGTCTTCTGTCAGCTCAGTCACACACTGGTCAACTGGTTTAGGGTTTTTTTCCGCCCATAATATTTGGAGATACCTTCCTGTAGCTGCAGCCTGGGAAACTTCAGAATCCCAGAGCTTGCTTCTTGATGGGCACAGCAGAGCTGAACTTCATAATCAGAGCTTTCATGGGTTCCACTGCCTGTTCAGTAGGATCTTCAGAGAATATATTAGAGATCCCCTTGAAAGGATCCTTGTCTCAGGCGCTGTTCTGTGGCAGCCCTGCAGAAGCATGACTTTCTTCATGTGTTCCTGAGAACTGGAGTGGGAGTTGGGAGTAGTCAACCCACAGGTATGTTTTCCCAGTTGCAATTTGGTGATGGGAGGAGGGGATGCATATAAAACATGGCTTGTGTGTGAAGACTGTTTCTTCTGTTCTGCAGTAACTCCATCCTTAACACAGTCCGTCCTTGCTCCGCTGGCCCCATTAAGATTTTTTGGTTGGAACCATGGGACCCTGGCACTTCTGCACAGGGCACTTGCAAAGAAATGGCACTGAGGAATTATATGAGACCTGAACACCTTCTCTCAGGACAGAACTCTTTCTTGGTTCCATAGATATGCCATGGTGTGGCTGTTTCATCATCAGAAATATTAAGGATGCAGAGAAGTCAAAAGATTTGTAAAAGATAAAGCATGGCCACTCTGTTCTGTCTATCCACGTAATTTCCATTGCAGGTTGTATTTTGTAGTGGCTGGTAATTTTGTGCTTTTTCTGGTGGTGTTGGAACAGTTTTTGGAACATGCTGGAGGAATGTTCATCAGAAGTGCTTCTTCATATGCAAATGAATAATGCCACCAGATATTGTCTGCACATTTTCTCATAGACATCTCTGTACTGTGAAGAAAATGCATTGTCCTTGACTTTTTCCTACTGAAAAAGGTGCTACTTGCTGAAGATAGTTTATTATAAATAACTACTAAGATGATAATCTCACCACAGCATGCTTGGCAGTCTTCCACTGAGTTAGCCTGTTTCAGCAAGGAGCTGTCGCTTAAGATACAAAGCAATCTGCAGGGACATATGATCACACACACTGACTGTTTTCTCAGTCATCATGGATGCCTTATCATTTCCTGTGTATGTAATTAGGAACTGGAATTATTGTCTGGTAAACCAGCAGGATCCACCACCAGAAAGATGGACCTGAGTTCCCACCTCACAAACATTTGGTTGCAGAGGAGTTCTCAGTTATGGAGGCTCTAGTAGAAGAATATCTGTTAGGCACAGGCTTTTTCACTTTTATTTTTGTCACAAAAATAGGTGTGAACTACTGGGGAAACTCTAGAGATATAGACAGACAGACAGAGACAGACAGATAGATAGATAGATTAGATAGATAGATAGATAGATAGATAGATAGATAGATAGATAGATAGATAGATAGATAGATAGATGCTTACAGCACTCATTCCTATTAGAAATTATGGAGAAATACAAGGCTACCCCTGGCAATGGTGTAGAGAGGATTTTTTTTTTTAATTGTTAGGTTTGTTGGGTAAACAATAACCTCAGGATCTCTAAATGTTTTGTAGCGATACTGTGCAGAATAAAGAGTATGATAAAGAGATAAGAGACTGTATCCATTTTTTATGAGTGTCAGAAAACTAATATTAGTATCCTTATACACTTAGTGTCAAGATTTGGCTGTAGTCTGATGGTGACTTTTTTGAATTTGAAAGTTTACACTGCTCTGTGGTACACGGCTGTTGAGTTATGTTATTGCAAAGGTTATGTGATGGATATCAGTGGCTCTTGTATGCAAACTTCCTTTCAATTAGAGTGCTGGCAAGTGTTTGCCTTTTATTTGTTTAAAAACAACTTGATCAGGCCATCTCTACTGCTTTGTTGACGGTATAATATGAATCAGAACTTTTTCTAACTTCCATGTTACTCATGGCTTGTGTTCTGTGGTGCCTGATGCTTCTCAGTCCTAAAAGCTTCTCTTTCAGGCTTGGGCATCTGTGGTTGCTTACAAGTGTGGATTGTGGTATTTAGTGGAAGCAATTGGTAAGACTGAGGTGGAACAAATGAAGATATCACCAATGATAATGGACTTTTTTTTTCCTACTGGATTTGGCAGATGATGTTAAATCCATGTGTCTCAATGAGAGCAATGAGAAAGCAGGACATGAAGAATTTAGTCAGACACTGACTTTGCAAGGTTTAATACCAGCCCTTTTTTACAAACCTTTCAAGTGTTTGGAGTTGACTCATCTGGACAGAGAGATGATAACTCATTTTCTATTGACGGTGTCCTTCCCTACAAACTCAACAAAGGCTCTGCTCTTTTCCTATGAGGTTGTGGGAGCAAATTAATGACAGAGTGGGCTCTGCTGTAAGCTGAGGAAATGATTGGAGCTGGTTCCTGATGCTCAGTATCCCATGTGTGACCATGGATTGTTCTTCATCTCAACATCTGACCCAGATGCTTTTACAGTCTGGGATGGCTCTTCAGAGCCTGTCATGTCCATAAGTCTCCTGCCTCGGGCGACCTTGTGTCTTTAAGGAAAACCCCGTGGAACAGTTAGCTTCAACCTTAGTGAAGGACACACTCTGAAGAGCCAGCTCATTAAGCGAGCTTTGAAGGGTGTGCTCTGCAGAGCAGCTTCCTGTTATTTGGTTAATGGTTGACCTAGTTCTATTGCCATATGCCTCCTGGAACGCATTCTAATATAAAATATGTGCTAAAGCAAGACTGGGATAATAGATGGAACGTCAAAGCCTCTATGAAACAGAAATCATGTAATGCTCTTGCGTTCTGGAGGGTATCGTAGTTACTAAAAATGGCAATATCTTCATGGAACTGTATTGATTCTGATGGCAAACTCAGGAATGTTAAACACAGCCACTCATGTAATTTTTTTTTTCAGGTTGGCCTTGTACAAAAGGTTTGTATCAATAATTCCCCGTGCTCCGTATGTGAAGCTAAAGTTAGGTAGTGAAGCATTCAGAGTGATATTACATCTGTGAGAAAAGATTAGATTAGATTTGGCTAAAGGCAGGAGGATTTTTTCCCTGTGGTAGGTGTTTTTTCCATTGCAGCCATGGATTAGCAATTTTTTTTTTCCTTTTTAAATGCTGGCTAGAAGCCAGAAATGAGTATTTGAGTTTTTACCTGATAACAGAGACAGCATACTCATGCACATACTTAGACTTAGGCAAAAATATAAGACATTTGGAGTTAGTAGGTAAAGTTCAACCTCCAACCTGAATGAGACTTTCCGACACGCTGAAGTTCTGAAGAACTTCTTGGCTGTGTTTTTTGGTTGATTTGGTTTTCTGCCCTGGGAAGAGGAAGGATGTACGATAACAACTGTTTTCATAAGCAATTATGCATTATGGTGGAACCGGGGGAAGGGAGAATTGAAGCCACGTTTTGTAACCCCTGGAGAGCTCAGGACTCTATCACTAGAAGTGGCGATTTATTCTTCTTCTGTCGGTGTGGGAAACGGGGCTGCTCACCAGACAGCACCACGTCAAGTGCTCATGCAGACCTGGCAGTGGCTGACCTCTATCTCCTGGGCTGCAGATGGCTGTCAGGCAGTCCAGGTGTGAATTCTGGGCAGAGGTATGTCACCACAGCGGTGGTGGTGGCTGGGGCCAGCCCAGTTTGTCTGTGTGGGAAGCAGTGGAGCTGTCAGGACATGCCAAGGCAGCTGCTGCTGATCAGCAGGAGGAGTGCCTGACCTTCAGAGCAGTGGTGGGATGTCTTGGGAGTCACAGTCGTCTTCTGCCTCTCTAATTCCTTCAACCCGAGCCCCGTCCAGGTGTTCCTGGTGACTCTGGGCTTATTTGGGTGAGGCTGGGAGTATTTTGGCACATTTGTCTAGGATACATGTACAACAGCGTTGTGCAGTTTCCCCTTCTTCCTTAGCGTGTAACACTGAACTGAGTATTTTATTTTGTAGGACAGCTGCCCGACCTGGTGGAAAACAAAACTGCAACATTTTTTAGCAGGACAACAATGTGTTGTGCGAGCTGTAAATCATATCGGTCATGGAAAAAAAAAAAAAAAAAAAAAAAAACTCTTTTCTGCGACTAAAAACAGC